>MU376956.1:0-210842 GCA_022495195.1 Xylaria digitata | reverse complement strand
GCCCCCGCCCCCGCCCCCGCCCCCGCCCCCCCCCCCCCGCGTTGACAAACATTCGTTGTTACGTGAGCAGTCTAACTTATCACCAACTGATACATACTCTTATGTACACCACACGTTCTTTGTTCCAATCTGGAAGGTGTGACACCCGGCTCGAGCTTTATCACCATAAGTGATCCCAATTTGGAAGGCACCGTAGTAGAGTTGAGCGATTAAAGCACCAGCCTCACCCCCTATTCTTCCCTAAGAACTTCAAGCAAATGATAGCAGTCTGACAACAATCAATTGGGCGGTTCATCAGGCGTTCCGGGTTGTCGAATGGCCCTATTAGCATTTCGAGTTTGGCCCTTGGGTTCTTGGTAATTGAAACCCTACGCGATTCCAACTACTGTGAGCATTTGGGAGGCAGCTGTGATTCCTGAGGCAAGATGGTTGGGTAAAGCCCGCCAGTTACGGAGTCGGGGCCGCAGGATAGGGGGTTTATCTTAGAAATACGGCTAAATGAGTGCCATCATCGTAAATTAACAGTTTTCATACAAATGTTGAAGTATTGGTATGGAAAGCCTTTAGGACTGGAGGTTCTGGCATCCAAAAATGGAGTTCCTCATATTATGTTCGCCCTATAGAACAGGAACTTTTATGTGACCTATACTTTACGAACCTTAGGCAAGCTTATTGATATAGGGTTATTTTTATAGTAGATTTTATATAATTTAAGTAATATTTTTAACTTGATTTTAATGTTACGGTCGCTGATTGGATCCCAGCGAAGTGATGCTTATATACAGAAATGAAGGCTAGATGACCCTTCGGTCATTGGTTGATCTCATGTCGCGGTGGGTTACTCCATACCTATTGTAACATTTATTAATATATATGGCGTGCTAACTATGGGCTACAGCCAGCTCGAAATGTTATCTCTTGTTAACAGCGTATTTAGCTCCGTTCCTATAAAATAGGTAGAGAATTGATGTATAGGTTACTGAAGTACTGGTGGGTATAACTGGGGAAATTACACTAATCTATTGGGACACAGCGTTGAAAGTTCCGAGGTTTCGAGAATCCGAGGTTCCGAGAACCCGAACAATGTAGCAGTGATAAATATATATTTAGAACTTCTCTGGCCGCTGCTTGGTTCTGATTGGTGGCGCAAATCGAAAATGGAGAAATATTAGGAATATAGCCAATCAATGTATCAGCAGTTGCCAGTAACCAAGGGAGTTGGTACTGCCGGGATGCGTTTGGACCGTATTGCCTATTGGCGATAAGTCCTGGCTTGAATGGTATGCAAGACGACGAAATTTGACCTTGACTGGGCCGCGACGAGTCCTTACGTCGACGAAATGCCTCTGCAGCAGCTGCTGAGGCTTACTGTTTCTAGGAGTATATTGTGACTTGGTGCTCCCATAAAAAACGATGAATACTGAGTATATAAGTATGAGCGTACGCCGCTTTTATACTATCAGCACTTGTTTTGCGGCCAAACAAACAACACAAGCATATCAAAATCTACAATTATTTGTTCTAGAGCCACCGATAACTACCTCTCTCTAGACTTTTTTAGCACGCGATCATCGGAAATATGGCCATCAAACCTGCTCTCGCCCTGGTCATCGCTGCGGCTGTCGGCCTCGCCAACGCTCAATTTTTTCCCCCTATGAGGGAATGCACGTTCAAATCATACACCAGTTCAGACGTAAGTCCATGCTGGCTTCATTTTCTTCCCTTTCATTGCAGCCCGAGGGCTTTTAACATGTTTGGGGAATATGCCTTTAGAGTAGAAAGTTTACTTGAATGAAGAATTATTGACTTTAGTGAATAATAGTGTACAGGCGATCCAGTGGCTCCGTCCGTTCCACACTACGCTTCATGTTGGGTTGGTGCTCTAGAATCATACTCGCTCGAAGGTCCGGAATGCTACCTGCTCACGGTTGAGGGATTCGGCGACAAGGAGTGCGGTTATCCCTACGTCAACGTTTTTTCCGAAGCACATCCCATCAGCAGAGCTGGATGCTACAAGTTCACAACTAACCCCCAGAGCGCTTTTTGGTTTTTTGTTAATTAGTTTCCGCTAGGAAACTTCTATGGAGGATTCGTCCAGTGGGGCAGCTTCTCGTGGATCTCGTGGCATATTTCTCAACTTGGGAAAATTTTACTCCTTGATGGGATGTATCGATTCTCTTCTACTTCATCTCGAAGCTGTTATCTATATATATTGTGAAAACTCAGAAAAAAGGAGTTAGAATATCAGCTTAGAAATTTGCAACCAATTCAAGTGGTCGACAAAGACCAATTAGCCCGAAGTCAAGCCGCCATAATCCGCCACGATAAGTCAGCAGAGACTCTCGCGCCGAGTGTTCGGTATTGCGTAGTTAACAAAGAAGCCACACTATTATGGGACAGGAGACCAGATCATATCTTCTTCTAAACTTATGTTTCGATCGTCGCGTTTTTAGGCAGCACAATATCTTCCTCTAAGGGGTTGTGCGATGACCATGGTCTGTAATCTAGAGCTTCAGGATTCCATGGACACAGCTTTTGAAGTTGAACACTTGGTGACTGGAGTGCCCCTAACCATATCGTTAAGATTGCCTCGGCTAATGTCACTTTCCTCCGCACATCGAAGACGTTTTCTTCTTTAGCACTATTCGTCTTCATGGTCATTAGGGTGACGAAACGGCCGGGCGCATTTAAGTGCATTGGTTTTACGTTCCGATATAGTCTTGTTTTGATATCTTTTCTGATGTGCTGATAGACTTTACCCTGCAGTCCACTGCCGTACTTACTGGCCGAACCAACATATAAATATCGGTCATTGGTTGCCTGGACTGAAAAGCGAGAGGTGACTAGCCTAGCATACACCCCGGCGTCCGTCGATATAACTGGGGATAAATGTTCGAGTTTGTCATAGGTAGGAGGTTGTAGGCCTCCGAGGATATTCTTCACATCTGCTGGGATCCCCGCCGAAACGGAGCTAAGCCAATATACAGCAGGCTTCTTCGAAAGAGCTATTCTCCAAGTCGGTGTCATACTGGACTTTAGAAGGCCTTCCCAAATTTTGAACAGTCGCGTGGAAAAAAGCCATTCTCGTAACCGAGATGGCAATTCCTGGGGGCCGTGCTCCACTACAGTGGAATCCAGGATTGTAGTTCCAAGTAGTCGAAGCTTTTTGTCCACACTTGGCTTTGTTCGTCGGAGCAACCTGGCCATCTTGTTCAACAGCAAGCCTTGATTCCGTTGTAAAATTAGCCACCGTGTCTCGCCATCAGACCATCGTCCCCTTTTATTCCATCTCAATTGTTGCTTTAGCTTTGCTTCTCTAAGAAGGCGTTCGGCTTCGCGCAAGATGAACTCTGGAGTTCTGTCAAGGGCCGTTACCAAGTCAACGGGAGATTGGCATTGCTGGAAGCATAGTTTTATCTCTTCGTCTCTCGCCTTCCCAGGCTGTCTCTTAGTGGACTCCATGGTCTTAAGTTTTCCCGTTGGATGCTCGAGAGGGATATCCATGTCTTTGTCGCGTCTAGCGTTCTCCCGATTCTTGTTGCCTTGGTCTCGAGATAGACTCTGTATAACTAGCCTTGTGGCAAATCGCTGGAATGCCTCTTCGTGCTCATCGTCCGTATCGGGTCTTATTTTCATGGCGTACCTCTGCAAGGCACCCAGCAAATCCTCTCCCTTACGCATGGTAAAAGTCCATGCCACATCTACTGATTCGTCATCTTCACAAAATAGGACAGAGAAATATCTGGGTTCCTGGCCTATGGCTGACTTTTCCGGGCTTTCAGAGGGCTTCCGAGTTGATGTGCATGGGTTGTGCCTAACCTGGACCCCTTCAACAGAGATGAGAGTCGTTTCTTCGGGGCTGAAGAGTACATGAGTCGGGGTACGCGGGTTACCTCCAATTTCTAAGGTCGAAACGGAGACTATGGGTGTAACTTGCATATATGGAAATATTGAGTGCCGGAAAGTGAGGTGTGTAACTCTACAAATCGGCGTGCACGTCTGCACACATCTTCGAAATACATTGACCGACGTTCTAAGCAGCATCCTGCAACTGGTCGAAGAATTGATTGTCTAGATTGTTAGACTCTACTAGTGTGTAGGGGAGTAGTAAGGCGTACCTAGTCAGGTATTGTAGAGCCGCAGACCATGAGGCAAGATACTTTCAACGTACCAAGAATACCTGACAAGTTACATTTTACTGAACACCGACCATAGTAACGAGGCATACCAGATTTTATAGACAATTATCCTCTATAAATTCCACTACGGAGTCCCCTACGGAGTCCGCTAAACCCTTACAGAGTCTAAAGTGTCTACTGACGCGTCCATTAACAGAAAGAATCACACTTTGAGTTGCGGCTAGTAGGTGATCCAGGCACAAGGGTACTGGCTGTAGCCATATAGCCCACACTAAGTAATTGTCACAGTACTAGACAGGGCAGGATAGAGAAGAACAAGATGATGTTCTATTGTATGAGTCTAATCTGCTAGCTACCTGTTGTGTCTATATGAAGGGTTTCAAAAGATGTCCATGGGATGCCCTATGGGGTAAATTCAACCTCTATGTTGGGCCTATAGGTTCCCCAACATCTGCTGTCAGGACTGCTAGTATAGGGAAGAATATGACACTCGTTGATGCGCGAGGCTTTCGGAATACCCTCGTAGCTGCGCTACTACTATATACAGGGAATCATCTTTGTTCCTAGACATCGTGAGATTGTGACATCTGCCCTCTTTCCTTCGAAAATAACAAACACCCACGTTTGTCTATCGGTCACGCAATTGAAAGGTCAGCCAATCCGGACAGCGATGGGCAGGAAGTCTGTAAAGGTATAGGAGTAGGATAAAAGTCGTCGAGTGACGAGAAGAACGGGAGAAAGAAGATTGAAGGCGAGTATGTGACAGAAGATGCGTTGCCGCAGGTATGGAAGTCAGTTGATGGGCTAGTCAAACCTTCCTCTACAGGTCCCAACAGTAATCAGGCTGCCGCCTTCGTGATTCTACATCCCTTTTGGGGGCTATAGCCAATATAGGTGTGGTGTATTGTCTATATTGTTACACACTGCAATTAACTATGGCACGGGGCATAAAGTTTAATTAAGTACCTAGGGTTAACCAACTGACTAGCCTGCGGCGTGAGGTTTAGCTAACTAGCTAACTATTTTTGACGGGAGCTTCGACAGCGCGGGTGCGCTGCGAAACGCCTTTGTTTAATATCGCAGACGTACTTAGTAGGTATCCTATGTGACTAGGGTGGCTAGGGCATTTCTGGCTAGTCTGGTGGCCCCAGAAAACGTCTTCCTAGTCAGAAAAAAAAAAGGTAGTGAAAGTTATGTGGGTGATGATGGTGTTGTAGAAGGGATGGAGGTAATTGACATGGAATCTACCGTGAGGGGTAATATTGATGCTTGTCCCCCGTACCCACCTTACATCGTGATTCGAAGTCATATTCCAAGCCCTCTTAGAAGCCTTTGTTATACACGATGATTCACAATGGGTGACTCATGAGTATAGAACTCTTGATGCACTAATCACTACACTACTCGGGCCCTCGTATCGACATTCAAGGAAACGGAATCATCTAGCAACCCGACTCATCCTGGTCTCCGGTATACTAGATATTATCTTTCGTCTCTCTCCACCTTGGACTTCCCTGAAATCCATCCCTTACTACAGTATGTGGATGAGCCTGGTTATTATGCAGGGGTCCGTATCTCAACCCTTGGCGGACTACCTACGGTTAGTGTAGTGTATGTAATCCCCTCCATCCGTGGGCCCTACTGCCAATGAGTAGTGTACTGCTCGACAAGTATAGTGTCGATAGAAATAATAAGATGTTTGTTTACACTACACGAACAAATGTGTCGTTACCAGGGACCTTTCTCGCGGTAAAGCCCGTCCCGAATCCCGTCCTAGGGAAATCTCCGTCCGATAATGCTTGTTAGACGCACTAGATGTATACCTAGTGTAGGTAGCATTTATTAACCTAGATAGTCATGGCATATGCTGTCAGGCTTGTTCGTCGACGAGGGCTGCTCTGGATATAAAACCATCTACTGCTGCCCAGCTAAACTCCATACTTGCCTACCACTCCTCCACGCCTCGCCTTTCTTCGTACCAGACAATAAACTCTCAATATTAAAGCGACCCAAGCCAATAAGAATCATGTACAGCACAAAGGTCCTCCTTACTGTGGCTGCCCTCACGGGCGCCTCCATGGCTCAGACCAGCACTGTATTTCCTGACCCAGACTGCCCGACCTACGTCTCCGAGCTTGTCGCAGCTGCCCCTACGACTCCTCCCGAGCTCGTCGAAGTCTTTGAGGAAGTAAGTGGGAGTAGTCCTCACCCTGAGGACCTCTTCCTACACCCGGAAGAATTCGTAGACAACGTCTGCAGCGCCGTCGGTGAACTGCCGCAGTCGGTATTACCCATTTTCGCCAGCTGGGGCTCCGTACTGCTCGAGTTCGCCAGCACCGAGATTGCCTCATACGACCACATCGTCACTCAGTGCGTAGCCACGGGTACGGAAGGTGCTTCCATCACCAGTTACATCCACTCGATCGCCAGCAACCCGGCCGACCTCTGCCAGGACTTGAGCAGCGCTCCCCCGAGCGTCAGCGCCTCCCTCACCTCGTACCCGGTACCTACCGGCAGCGCTGCCGCCGCCAGGCTATAAGCATCAAATAGCTATAGGAAGCGTTTCACGCACGTCAATACGACCTAATTGGGGGAGGGAGTTTGACCTGAGATTGCCATAAAATCCTCAAGATCTTGTTGATTAGCGCCTGATTCGGATATAAAGAAAAAGAAAAATAGTTGTTAGATTATCAATTGATGTACACTACACTACACTATACACTCAATGCTTTGGTTCACGCTCCTACCCTGCGGTATTTGAGATATGGGTGACTATCCCGGACGCTATTTGCAGGCTTGGCTATATGGATATTCTGGCACAGACCTTAAGGTGGCTTGTAAATATACTCTTACTATAGTGTCTACACGTTAACGCCCGGGCATTCCAACGGTGCATCGTTAGAATCCACTGCTCGGTTTCTGTGATACGCCTATTTAGGTGAATTTATTTCTGCCCGTCGTATCTTGCTTTCTATTTCACGTGCCTGGTTCCACATAATAGAAATCCAATACTATTCGAGCCCTTATCAAGTTTCGTCTTAAGAATATATTCTGTTGGTTTTCTAGGTCCTTCTAGGTCGGTGTTAAATGGTATGTTGTTAGTTGGTGCTACCGTGTTTCAAGAGTTTGTACGGACACATTACACCGTGTTTCTATAGGTTATATAGAAATAGCCAATAACAGCGAATAAAATACAGTACCCATTTAAGGTATATATAGTGCTAAAAAGGCGGTATATCAACTTAACTTGCTGTACACAGGCACGCTTACTTAGTGTGCACCTAGCTATTATGCGCTATAATATGAAGAATTCCATGTTTCATTACCTCCTATATACTAGGCTAAATAGTGTAAGTCATCAACAGGTCCAGGATTGTATGGTGTGTTGTGGTGTACATTAGTGTAATGTAAGTGTACACTAGCATATCCTGCATACCCTGGCAGTATTCCGGGGGTAGGGATACTGCCCCTGACTTGCATGAGCATTGCTTACGTGTACGTCTCCTGCATATATAGTAGTTACGATGTTATCGCGCAGGTTGCGGACATAACGGTTGAGTACTACTATAAGGAGATTCAACTCTTGCCACGTGCAAAGCTTATTGGGAACCCTAGCACACCACGAGGGAGTGGAAGCTTCGGAGAAGAAAGGATAGAGTAAATTAACGAATATTCGTACGGGTCCTAAATTTCAACACTACACACTACACTAGTTGGCACTTTGAAATACATATAAAAAGAGTTGTCAATTCGCTTATTATGCGCCCCGCACTTCATGAAATATCAAAGCTGCGAACTAACTTACGTCAAGTCTTGGAGGATAAGCGAGTGCTTTCATAGAGAACTAGGGGTAGCCCTTCATGATAATTGATTAACTAAGGAATTACTCCTGTTGGGTGCCTGTACTAGCTGGCGGAATTCCTAGAAAGCATCGGGTTGGATCGGAGTTCATGGAGGGCGGTGTGTACTCCGTTGCCCGTAATTCCTTTCTACGCTATTTATGTGAGAGGCAGGGTGCCCTGTCTGATAGGGCATTAGTGTACGCGGCTGCAATTGTGGCTGACATGCATGCAAACGGCGTCCGGCTTGATATTGAGGCCACGGGCTAGTTCCCGATCGCTTCGCATCGTACCTAGTGTGCACGGAACCCCGTTGGGTCGCACTTCCCTTCCGGAGTTTACTACACTAGGTTGGTTAGTGTACTGTAGACTGTAGCGTAGGGTTCGCAAAATTATCGTCGAAAAACACGGCTGCCTATACTAAGTCTTAAGCCCTTGGCTAAGAGTCCCTTCGTCCCCAGTCCACTCACTTTGGAGGCAACCAGGGGAGTGACGGAATGTCAATCCCGATGTAGATAGTCGCCGGCGGTAAGTAAGGGCAGCGTTTATTCGGATATATGGAGCTATAACAACACTCGCACGGCTTGAATCTGAAGAGCTCATTCTTAAAGTCAGACAGTAGTGTACAATAAGTACACTAGCTTGAACCCTACCGGGATCTGCGCCTCATCATTCCCTTCGTCAGCACTCTCTATGTCGCTTTTTGGGATCCCCTAGTGATTGGAGGGGAATATACCACATCGAGCAATAAACAACATATCGTCCCCATTACGGACGCCCTGCGTATCCGAGCCTGGGAGGCCAAGCAGTAGACTGGCATCGGCGAACAGGAATTCGCGATTGCTTAGGAAGCCGACTACTTCTCCGAGGAGGATATGAACTTCGTTCGAGGCGCGCTTTTCCGGGCAACACCGCCATGGCATCCATGCTGCTACTGGATTATCCCTCCGGAGTTAGTGTGGATTACTGCAACTCTAGTAGTGAGCTATGTACACACTAGAACATTAAAACGTGAAGACTCTTCCACTTCACCGTACTCATTGTTCCTGTCGCTATGCTTGATTGATTGATATTATTTAACGTCATAACGCTCTTACAAACCCAAGCCCGATAAGTTATAGTAAGCTGTTCTATTATACACATAACCAGTACACTACCGAGTATACACTAGAAACCATTTTTTAGTGTGTCTATGCTTAGATCCATACTAGTGTGTACCGCCCCTCCTCGTTCAGTCCACTAAACTATTGTTCACGCATTGAAAATTGCAAGAACATTGATAGCCGATCAACGGTTTATGAAGCGTATTAACTGGTGATTAAACGTCAAAGACAAAAAAATAACAAACTGTCTTTCACGTATTTACTGAACGCACTAAGTTTTGGTACGGTACACACTTCTTCTTGGACTTCCCCATGCTCTAGATTATGTTCGCGGCATCTAGTCTAGCTCTTCCCGACTAGGGACACTGGGGAAAGCAAGCGCAGAATAAGATCAGTTTAACCACTTTGCCTAAGCGGCTAAAAGAAATTGAAAATTGTCAAAAATGATGGACGAATCTAGGAATTGAACCCGACCCGATTTGAACGGATGACCTTCTGGATGCTGCTTCCACTGGAATCAGATGCTCTACCGCTGAGCTACGGGTCCATCGATGAGGAAATGAGGCCGATCTCAACCTGATGTTTCCAGTGACGGCGCCTCGTCTATGTTGCGCTCTCTGTTTCTGTCCCAGTCTTTCCGGTATAAATGAGTTTTGGATCACTATCAGCATCCTTAGGAAACACTGTCTTCTATCCCCTTCTAGGATATTATCAAGACTAGTTTTCGTCTCCTTTTTTTTTTTTTTTAAAAAAAATAAAAAAAACCGTCTATCTCGTTCATGTTATGGACTTCCTCTTTTTAGCACTAGGAGAGCAACGAGCAAAGTATCTTGAAGATTCGGGGGAACGTTGTTTCTATTAATCACATCCTTGGCACGCCAGCATTTAGAAAACAACCCAAATCCGCGGTTAGATAATAGAATCTATTCTGGAAACCACGCTGGCCTTACTAAATGAAGGTGGGTGATGATGCGTTTCGTAGAAATAATAGGCAAGACTCCAAGGCCGTATGCAACTAGTAAGTTGTCCGATGATTTAATACCAACTATCGCTCATTGCTCGCGCCCACCCTTTGCGGACGGTCTAAATAAAAAAATAGATTAAAATTTAAATAGTAAGTATTATGTAGGATGTATAAGAATGGAATAGGAAGTAAATGAACAAAAAGTGAAAAAATATCAACTTGTCACGGCAGATGAACCAATTGGTTGGCGTTACCAGGAATCGAACCTGGGTCTATTCGGCCACAACGAATTGTACTAACCACTATACTATAACACCGTCATGTTGAGCTGATTGCTGGAAGACGAAAAGGATATACTCTATTATGGGCATAGAGTTGTGGAGTTAGGGTTGAAAACTTTAGGTTACGCTTGTTATGGAATTAGGCGGGAGGGCGGTGATACCTTAACAGATGGTACTTAGCTGGTATGATCCACTTTCGACGTGGGTGACGAATCCGGTTTGGCGTGACTACTAACCTACCCATGCTCGGCTTGGCACAGTATCACCTGGCAGGCAGGTGATTGAGGAAATAGGTACAGGTGAGAAGGCTTCGAGCGATCAGAGCTAAGGGCCGTGCTCCTAGCGATGTTTTTCTTTATAATGCTTTGTATATGGAGGTCTATATACTCACATCGACATCACTGCATTGGCTAAGTACTACGCAACATCCTACTTAGGCCAAGGTATCTAGCCATAGTCTAAAATCAGGAATACATCTCGCGCGCATGAAGAGCCTAGAAAATAAGTATCGTTAGCGACTGTATCGACGGCTCCGCGGATAGCTATTGGGATTGGTTCTAAGTCCGACCCAAAGAAGTAGTGATAGCAGTATTACACATAAGGCAGGCGAAGCAGTAAGCTATTCCCTTTAGTACGTAAAAGCTAGCTAGTCCGAGCCCTTAGTATAAATACATCGTAAAAGACGTAGGCAGCCGCCGTGCCGCCAGTCACCTCGATGTTGTTCAGGGTGTATGTGAGCGTGTGTTCCGTGTTTTCGTTGCTAGCGTCTAGGATCCGGCCGGAAAAGCGGTTGCAGAACGCGTTCACGCCGTCAATCATGCTGCCGCGGTCTGTAGTCGCTCCGCTGTCATAGCAGTGCAGGCTCTCGGTCGCGGGGTTCGTCCCCGGCGGCTTTGGGTTAGACGCGGAATGAGACATCGCTGGCGGTTTTGGTGAGGACACAGTCTGCGTGCCCGACGCACCGAAGTTTGGGTCGACGTACATAGGCGCCGGCAAGGAAAACTCAAAGGCGCACTGGTCATGTTGCGGTTGTTGTAGGCTGCGATGCTGGGAACGTGAAGGAATAGGGATATACTATTTTTCACGTATTTACTGAACACAGCAAGTTTTGGTACGGTAACTACCGAAACGATATCTACATTATAAAGGGCATTTTCTTTCTCAAAAGGTGTAACAGTAGGTGAGGGTCTTAATTCTAGTAGTGGGTGTGTAATATCTTAGTAATTTTCCATTTTTTACCTTGCCTTCTAGCATTCTTTAATCTCGATTGATCTTTTTATAGGCGGTTGTATTATTAGCGAATAAGCGGTTCTCGATATTCATTAAAATAGGTAAATTCACATTATATTGATCTAGACTGTAAGGAAGAATTATTAGATGATATAACATTTTTGTATTATGTTTGAATTAAGGCCTTGGTTTTTTTTTTTAATAGTTCCTGAGCTGCTGCAGCTATTTACTAAGTTGTGGTGATGAACTTGCTGTAGAAGTGAGACATTTCGAGATCGTTTTTGGCTACCTACTTTAGGTAAAGAATTTATCTGGATTTTCGTGTAAAAACAATTATACGGGAGATTTACGTCAAGTTACATTTAAGATCTCTCTGTTAATATACTACGAGTGAGATCGATAGGCTAACAGCTAACTTGCTTGTAAACTCGAGAAAAGATGGCAAGCAAGAATCAGTATATCTTATTCTGCAGAGATTTCTACACGGTGCAGACATCAAGCCATACTCCAATGTGATCGATATCCTATGCGGAAGGTAGGATTTTAGAGTGATCGCGACTTTCCCTGCTTGAGAAGAGTAACATGATTAATCGTGGTGGGATGAGAAAGGCGGCATAAGCGGCTTGTTAGCCTGGGTTCTTTCCCTTTGCTGCACAGTTTCGCCAAAAAGTAATATGATTGACTATTGGCGTAACATTCGTTATAATATTCTAGTTTTAAGAGCTCGTTACCATCTCGTCTAATCATTCCATCGTAAGACCATCGCCGCTATCGAACCTCTATCTAAGATGTGAATAAGAAAAATACCCAACCCTTCTATCTAATATTGATTCACTAGACCTTAGTTCCCACTCATCTAGCAACCAATTTTTAGGGGTCTGGAGTCGGACCGTGAAAACACTACGTCGTATCTAAATAACCGTTATGTCATAGCTCTCGTTATGTTAGTATTATCAAATCCTTTTGAGCCCGTGTAGGAATACCAATCTGCCCACTGGAATCATGGGATATACAATAGAAGGGACGGAGATCTATCGGCTCGGAGAACCCATACGCTTGCCCAAGCGTCCTGGCTCGGGTGTGCTCTGATACTCTGGCTCCATTGCTTTAACATCCCGGCTAACTCTATACCCGACCCTCATAGCAAAGAAACTTTAATCGGAGTTGAGATAGTTTCTCACCAGAGATTATCACCAACGACCAAGCTCGTTTGCGAAGGGAGGGCCCGGTGGTTCACCATTCTAGGTGAGTAATTACTCATAGAGGATCTCATACCTACCCCCCTGTAGGTTGGACTAGGCTGAGTGACCGGGAGTTGGACAGGGGGTTGACGAGTTTGTCGTTGCGGCTTCTGTGACAGCATATAAACCAAGGTGTCCGGCCAGTACTCCCCCAAGGCCCGAGCGGGCAAACAAGCCAGCAGTAGCACGATCGCAATTAACATGGCGGCGCCATCGAAGATAAAAAAGAGTGTTTCGGTTTGTGTAATGGAGCTTTGAAGCCCCCGGGCTACTTGTATAGTACGAAATTCCGTTCGCATAATTACTAAAGTAGTCGCAACGATAAACGCTGAGGTTTGTCAATGGTCAGCCTGTTTCTATCCTACAAAGATGAAGTGTCCCATACCAGCTAGGGATAATCTGAACAGGAAACTGTTGTAAACAGGGGCAAAACTTGGATCTAAGTCGTGTTGTCTTGTTCGTAAAGTGATGGCGAGGAGAGTAGCATGGAAGACAAAGATGGTAAGCGCAATAAGCTGAACAGCCAGCCCTACAGCGAGAAGTCGGACACCTGTCTCAACCTTGTTGCTTGTTACTAACTGGTAAGAAGGATATACGTATAGAGGTTTACGCACTATAGTGGGCGCGCCCTGTACTGTTGCGACTAGAGAGCCAACGAGTTCGAAGACAAAAGACACCATAGTCAAAACGGAGACAAGGAGTAGGTACCAAACGGGCCTCCAAGAGCGGTACTCTTCGCCGTAAATCGCGACGATGCGAGGTGCGATGGAAAACATAGCACCGCAAATACATGTTGGACCAAGAGTCGTTCCGATGAGAAAGGCAGCGAAGCAGTTACGGCTGTCGTGATTGTTGCGTAACAACAGCCGGCCAACGTAACCCACAGTCTCTAGAGCAAGACCCGTGGCTATGGCTGTAGAGAAACCTGGGCTCTTGTACCTAGCGCCCAGTGCTAGAGCTATGGGAATGAGGGCCGAAAAAAAGGCGAGGAGGACGGCATTTCCAGCGAGTGTGGGCGGCTGGAAGAGAAACACTCGCGAACAGTCGGCAGAAATGCAGGTGATAGAACTACCCATGGCCATTTCGTCTTTCAGTCATCTCTCGATAACTAATGAATCAAGGTCGGATATGTACTTGACCTTGGAAGGGTAAGATATAGCCAATAGAGCAAAGTTGGGCCATATTGCTAGCTATATGAAGGCACTCAGGAAAGCGAAAGCGAAAGCGAGGGGCACCCTTAGTCAAATGGAAACAGCAAATAGTATCCCAGACCACCGATGGCATGACTGATGCTTACCTCTGCCCGATCAAAATGATGCAGGACTAGGGATGAATGAAGGAGAGCCCGCTTGCCACCTGGTTGGCATGGCGGAGTAGTACAGACTGTTGTTGGTGGTGGTGCAGCATACCAAGCCATTGGACGAGTCAAGATTAATGGAGCCAGAATATGCTCATAACAAGTCATAGACTATATAGACTGCGCTGGTTGTACAATGCGGTCGAGCCTAATGCGATATGGCTTGTTCCACCATGCCGTCTCTTCTACGAACAGTTCTGAGAGGACTGTAAACACACTGAATTGGAATAGCATAACACTTCGAGGACTATAGGCGGAAACCTTATTGAGGTAATAGACTGTAGTACTTCAGCGGTACGCTTAGTACATATGTCCGAAAAGTGCTAAGCAAGTTGGGGGCAGTCCCGAGGATATGGTTCAAGGCGAAATTCCCTGCGGGCAGAATGCCTATCATGCGAAGCCATGATTCAGCCCAGCGGCTAAAGTCGCAGGTTGAGTGGTGGGAGAGACGAGAAGCTTGCTTGGCAGCAAACCAGCGCGATACCATTCAGGCAGTTAGTTGGCTTTCTTACACAACTCAACCCACGTCGCGAATACCGACATCGAAACGGCGTAAGCGGATGAGACTGACAGCTCATATTCGATTGCCGGATTGAGGCTCGGTTATTTGTTGGAGTGTCTCACAGGCCTGTTTTATGAGGAACGTACTATTAAGCATTTGGGATACCTTAGAGCAGACAGGTATATGCACATGCTATTTATTTTCATTCGTTACCTGCTGTAACTTGGTTATACTACTGGCAGTGCTGGAGTAGACAGGATCAGGGTTTGATGGATCAGCTTAGCGGCGACTTAGCTGATAGCAATCACCAACATGCATACACCTACCTGCCAAATGGACGAGCTAAGCAGCAAACTACCCATAAGTAGGTAATGGTAACTCTGTATATCATGGCGACGAGCTACGTGTATAAGAGAGAGTGGACTTGGAAGCGGTGGACATCGGTCAGGTGGACAAGCACAACATCCAACATGCATATGTATAAACAAGGCATGTTCCTTGGAGCTGGGATGCCAGGCGAAGAAAAGTCCGACGGTGGCCCGTTTAGGGCAAGGTGAGAGAACGGGACACGGCCTGATCTACCAAGTTCCGTATCTACCTACACCATCTCTGCGGGCTGGGCCAAGACAGTTCAGCCAATACTAACCTAGACAATTATGGATGTCTAGGTATTATAATATCGATGATACGATAATATATAGATATTTATCTTTAGTGTCTAACCTAAGTAAAGGGGCGCCAAGAGTCCAGCTTAACATTCTTCGAACCCCACGATGATGTCAACAGCTGACTGCCCTACCCGGTAGATTACAAAGTGGTAATGGTGTTGTCTGTTGTCGCTGTATCGCATTCCTTTCTCAACTTCCAGTTGTTTAATCTTATTCGCGATGCGCCATTAAGTATTCAACTCGGTCGTTAATTACCGCACACACTCATTTGGCTCATTTCCGCATTCGCTCATTCTTGAATGGGAGCAAATTCGTCCGCCACGGACCGCAATTGGTTATCTCGAATGGTAGCGTGGAACGCCATTTTTCATGAATTTAGGCTTCCTGAATTCCGTGAAATGGGATAGTACATGATTGGAGGCGTGAGGACTTTTCACATACCGACCCGCCGTAGCACCGAGTACCATGTATACGATTTCCCGTATTTCTCCTCGTCGCTACCTCGTCTCGGCTGGCCGTCTACACCTGTCCCTTCGACAATTTGGGCCCAGTCGCGATGTTGCAACGGCTAAGCTACGAGATACTGTTAGTAATGACCCGAGATTAGGAACCGCCATACATGACGAGTATGCCCGCATTAAGGATCACTATGGTAAGGTGGTGGCAGCAGCTCTCTCTGCCTTGCTCAATTATGTAGCTTTTTGTTTCCTTCTTCGTGTCTATTCCCTACCTTCTCCAACTGACGTTGCATACTAGAGACACCTAAACTCCCAATAGTTCTAGCTCATGGGTTGCTGGGCTTTGCTAAACTTCACTTCACGCCTGGTTGGCTACCACCCGTCTACTACTGGCGGGGAATCGCCGAGGCTCTCGAGGCAAATGGTGTTCATGTCATCACTACCACTGTACCTCCGTCTGGGAGTATCGAGAAGCGTGCCGAGGAGCTAGCTCGTGGGATTGCTGAGGCCGCCGGCGGTCGTCAGGTCAATATCATCGCGCATAGTATGGGTGGGCTGGACGCGAGATATATGATATCTCATCTTCGGCCAGCCAACGTGACGGTCCGATCTCTTGTCACTGTCGCATCTCCCCACCACGGGAGTTCTTTCGCTGATTTTCTATTTCGAGAAATCGGTAGTGACCGCCTGCCTGAACTTTACAGGCTTCTCGAGCGTGTCGGTATGGAAACAGGCGCTTTCGAGCAACTAACATCTACTTATATGATAAATGACTTTAATCCCCGGACTCTTGACGACCCAGAAGTCAGCTACTTCTCTTATGGGGCTAGTGAGTAATATACTGAAACCCCCATTCCTGCTTATCTTTGTTACCTATTCAAAGGACAAAATTTCCTTTATGTTACTTTTATACCCTGAGAGCTCTCCATACCCCTGAAGATGCCAAGCATGGCCCCGAGGGAGCAATTGCTGACCCTAGTTTTGCAAGCGATGGATCGCCCTCCACTACTCAGCCCATTCCGGCGGTCTCATAGCGTGATCTCGCGGGTCGAAGGCCCAAATGATGGTCTTGTTAGTGTCGCGAGTTCCCAATGGGGTTCGTACAAGGGCACTTTAGTTGGTGCAAGTCACCTCGACCTAATCAACTGGACGAACCGGTGGAAGTGGATGCTGCGAAGCCTTGTGGGGGTACAACCAGGGTACGTAGGACATCATTCCTTATTCTGTATCGTTGCTCATGGGTATGTAGCTTTAATGCTATCGCTTTCTACCTCGGTATTGCCGATATGCTTGCTAAAGAGGGCTTCTAGCGGATGCAACCAGGATTGCATAAGTCCCCGCGATTTTAGGTAAAGTAGTGAAGAAGCTTCGATCACATTACCACTCAACGAATTACCCCCCCTCCCATAGATCTGCTTCGTCGGCCCGGTGTTCAGCATATCTACCGCCTATCAACCAGAGATGGGTCTAGCATTACCATGCTGCCTTCAAAAGTCTACGCTCTCCTAGGCGTTCCCCATGTTGCACCCTGCAATGTGCTTTGGGATGATTTTAATCTTTGTGTTACCTTTCGCTAAGCACTACGCTCACTATATTGTGAGGACACTTCATGTGGCCTCGAGACGTCTCAGTATAATAATCGTATTTATCTTGATCGACCCTGTCAACTACCCATTCCAGCCTACTGCGTTACAGGCCACATTGGTTCTAGACAAACGGACATTCCCTCCATTAGGCCCACAGTGGGCCCATCCTCTTTCCATGAGAGGATTATGTTATAGCTTCATGCAAGGTGGTCCATATTATACGGACTACAAATACGAAGGCGTGTTCTCTGTAACAATAATATAGCTACATACTATATCTATTACCAACTTACATGAACGGCTCGTCGTCATTCCAACCTCTATCATCAGCTACTCTTGTATTATTTAAAGTGCATATTATCAAGGCCGTCGTCTATACAAGCTGAATCATCTACGGACGTCTAATGTAGCACATGCTCTTCAAGGACAAGAAAAGAATAGAACGCAGTGATAGATTTTTAAAAAGGGGGACACATGATTGAATGTGTCTGAACCACTCGGGCATTAACACCTATTACCAAATATTGTCAAGAATTCTTCAAGCAAGCCGCCATCGGTGATCCTATGAGTGGCACAACGGCTGAAGTAATACATTCATGCGCGTTAGATCATTCTTAGGCACCCCTACCTCTCCAAATTATATTTATTTGACAGCCCCAAGTGTCATACACTCTATTCGCGATCAATCGTTACGCCTGCTCGGGCTGCGAGTGGGCTCTAACATGCCCGAAGACCGCATAGTCCCGTGAGACAGTCTCGCAAACCCAAGTGAAACCCAGCAGTGAGATGTTCCTGACACTAGGCCATAGATAGGGGACTAGTCCATACTCGTCATTTTTCACGAAAAAAATCCGCCCCCGAATGCCCACTAATTTTCATTACTATACGGCGCTGGGCGTAAAGGGGACGATAGAGCATGAAAAAAAAAAAAAAAGTCCGAGGCCGGCGAAACATTCCCTAGCCAAGTTGACAGCGGGACATAATGAATGGGATCAAGAGAGAGTGTAATTCATCACAGACAATGAATACAACCCTACGACTATGTCTAAGACAACACGCGGTATGCATCTTCCTTCAGAAGAGGACAAGATGCCCTTTTAGCGCGCCCTCGGCGATAGGAGGATACGGAATAGTCATGTTGATCTCCGCTAGACGGCGATCTGACGACTGATCGGATCCCGACGAGATCACCGTACTGTAGACAGGAGGGAGCCCTACCACCTCGAGCAGGCGGCATTTGCTGCTCTCCGCCGGAATCGATATACCCATACATAAGTTATATCTATAATTTCGCAAGTCTTGCCCTCACAACCACCCAGCATCCAAAGCCATGGTAATTTATTTTCTGGCCCTCTCCAGGGTTAACCCCCTCCCCCAAACACGAGCCGCTCCAAAAGGGGGTGTGAGGAGGTCTCGGAGAGCCTTTTACCGAAAGAGTGCCAGTGTAATCTGTATGGTACGTCTGGTGTAAGGTAGGCGCGATATGGCTTGCAGATGGCTGTCGCTTACTGTGGCATACCTAGAGTACGTACGCATACTCCGCGCGCACGATTATGCACTGAGGGAGTGAGCCAAGCCCACAAGCAGGTAAATGGTAAATAGGAAATATGTACGGTACTGCATCAACTGCAACATCATGATAGCTAGGGAAGATAATAAACAATTACCTATCGTTCCCCCCTCGCCTCAACTCTCTTTCGCCGAATGATAATAAGAGTTACCTAAGTAATTTACGACACCCCCACTATCTAACGACGGAAAGCTGGTCGGTGATCCGACTAAGCGGTCGTTGTTGAATCCTAGAGAGTATGCTGTAGCCGCTGCTTGCTGTTCTCGGGTGGGATCTCATACATGACTCAATGGGCTAGTCATTGCGAGTCAATCGATATAAGTCAGCTGGAGGTGGTGTTCGGCGACCAGGACAGACCGCGTCCCTAGGTTACTCGGTCTGATGAATCGATAAGTATCTATGGTATTTTACCAAAAGTCATCTTCTCTCTGTTCAATGCGCTTTTCCTCATTTAGCTGGAATCCGCCATTTTTCTTTTCAGCTAGAAACGAGCAGCCGGGTGAGCTAGGTGTGCCTCGAAACCGCTAACTATTGCTAAGTGTGTCCGTGAGAGGCGGCCCTCGACAGCGGCAACTCCGTTTCCTCACTTCCATCGAGGCTCTTTGTGACATATCACATTCCTGAGGCCGTTGAAGAAAAAAGGTGAGCGACATCTTGGACTGAGACCGGGTCATGGGACCAGCCCACATCTGCCGCGAATTGACCATTCTACTGTACCGTCATCTCGAATTGACGGATTCATAATAGCGTATAGCACTAGAGGAGGTTCTTGGCGGTACCTCGCTCTCATGCCACACATTACACCGAGGGGGAGTGAGATCGAGAGACATACGAGTGTCCACATTAACTAGCCCTGTCCGAAAATCTCCTATTCCGCACTTTACACTAGAGCAAACAATGCGATGGGGCAGAAACGTGGACCAGGTCTAGAACGACCCGTTGCATCAAGCTCTGCATATAGCCCATGTAGGCAATCAATGCACTATTAGTCTAAAACGGAGAGGCAACCAATTCACAGGGCCAAACAGTATGATCTGTGCCAGATAAACCCTCTTTCCGGCCTATGCACGGCAAAACAAAACAAAAAGCCATCGGACAAGCCCAACGCCAGTTACGAACCAATACATGAAAAGTCTTAGGTACGGTGACCTGTGAGGACGAAAACACAAACTCAGGCCACCGAATGTCCATGTCCATGTCCTGTAGATCGTAGACCGTAGAAATATATAGAAGGTATGATTGCCTATCGCAACCAAAGACAGCCGCAAAGGGGGTGCTAAACGGCCCTGTCTCCCTACTGTCTCCCTCCGCAATGGGACGCTTCTTGGCTAAGCCTAACTAGAAGTCTTTCACCCTATAACTCTCCTCTCATCCCCCTGGAATTTGATTCGACAGCCTTTATTTCCCCGCTAATATAACTAAGCTCGCGTTTATCAGAACGCCTCACACTATCGCATTTTGCCAGCCCGGATCGCCGGAGGTGAGATGTTTTTTTCATCCTTTAATCAGCAGTCGCTTGAGCAACTAAAGTGTTGTTACCCCTAAGGCGGAAGAGGCCTCTCCTTCGATGTAATGATCGGATCGTCCGGCGCGGACACTAAGCTTGCCTCGGTCGCCGGGCGCTCGGAGACTCCACTAAGCTCCCAAGAACAAGTGGCGAGCGGCCTGAGCACGGAACAGGCGTCCCGACCGGTTTCTCACCCGGCCGCGACCTCGAAGTCCGGGCAGATGCAGACATTGTGGATACTGAGTGAGTATACTAAGAGACTCTTCTCTTTCAGATGTAGTCATTGTCAAGAGAAACCATTTCTTCTATATTCCTCCAAACTCGGACGTGTGCTCTCATGCTCTCGAACTCTCGTCGGCCGTTTGGTTAGAATGGATATTACTGACCGTTCATGTTGACAGTCTTTAAGGGCCAACCGCAGGATCTCCAGAGCACACGAATAACGGAATTGTATATTGCTTTCGATGAGGATGAGAGAACAAATGTCACGATTCAGATGCAAGGAGAGTACCCGAACTTTAGGCCCCACGAGGAATGGAACCAACCATTGCCCTGGATGAGACCAAATTTCTACCGGCGGCTGGCTGTCTCAACATTCATGACGACAGGAAGGGAACTTAACATGCGAGTGCGAAACGCTATCTGGGACACGCCAGTAAATAACGCGGAGTTGGACTACGGTTGTCAGAGCTGGGTAGGGGATGTTCGTGAGTTATTTCTTCCCCGAAAAACAAAAAACAAGAACAAAAAAAAAGGCGCTCCTATCGTTTTGAAGCCTCTTCTCATATTTCTTCGTCTCGTCACCTCGCCCCTGATAAAGAAGTAGGGTGCGACATTCCTGGCTCGCAGTCTTATAGGCTCCTCTTCCCCCGAGAATGCTTGGCTTACCATGGCCTACTAACCTGTGCTGGAATAGTTACAGTGCTGCAAGACGCGAACCTGATCACAGCTGAGGAAGGCGATAATGCGCTTAACGGGATGGTCAATTACATTTCGCAGGCGCCCTGGCGGTAATCCTCAACACTAGATCGGGATCGAAGAGGTGGTACGGACGGATAGTGTATTCTCAAGGGCCCAAGGCAACGCGACGTTAGGAGAACATCTTGATGCCACCTTGCCGAGAAGCCGGATATCGTTGGAGCTTGTAATACCTGTGGCTATAAGCGCCGGCAGGTCTAAGGCGTGAACAAAATGAGTCGAGCCGAAGAGAAAAAAGTTTGTCCAGCACATGAAGGACAGAGATGAGGGGGCTTGCAGTAATAACTAGCCCCGCAACGGTTAAATGCCCCGAGCGACACTCTCACAAGCGTCTCAAAGAGCATACCTTTCATCAGCTAGAGAGACAGAAACAAAGAAGCGCGGAATGGACATCGAGATCAAAACCGGGGAAGATAATGAAGTCAAGATGCAAAAGGAAAGGACGCTTTGCCTACTCTACTCGAGGGCAAGTCAAAAGCTCCGGGCCGTGATGATCAGCGAGGGAGACCGATCAGTGTCCATAATATATAGGACCCTGATGACGATTATAATAGATATTTTGTCGACAAAATCTCGGGGCCGATACACGAATTAGCTGGCGACTTATCTGAAGGTTCGAGCCGACGGCGTCCTCTATTAATAGTGCGGGAGGATTCGCGAAATGAGGGGCGGCTTTGGTAAAACTCGCAATAAAGTAGGTATCTGAGGTACCAACGTGTAGACGAGCATTGTCGACTTGCTACCTACCTTCTACCTCTCTCTATCAGAGAATGAGCAGAGAACGAGCAGATGTACAACGTAGAAAGACGCTACCTGCATGCGGTACCTATAAACACTGGCTAGAAGACGGGACTAGGCTGTAATATAAATAGGGGGGTTATTTGAATAAAGGGTTGGGCTCCCGCTTGGTACTTCAGTACCTATTCTAGTAACGGGCTGTGGCGGTGCGTGTAGTTAGTAATGTAATGGATAGAGATGGCTTACGCATTGGCCCCT
Source organism: Xylaria digitata (assembly GCA_022495195.1). Classification (NCBI taxonomy): domain Eukaryota; kingdom Fungi; phylum Ascomycota; class Sordariomycetes; order Xylariales; family Xylariaceae; genus Xylaria; species Xylaria digitata. The sequence goes on along the minus strand of MU376956.1, from coordinate 188,423 downwards.
CTAAAACCCACACTACTATACCTAGCTTAGAGGTAGTTAGCGGGCACCTTTTTAGGCACGGCAGGATGCAGCTATGGCGGCTGATAGGTACTTAAGTAGGATACAAGACATTACCTTAAGGTACCTATATTAGTACTAAGGCACCTAAAGGTTACCGTAAAGACACGCTGCACTCATGCTGCTATACACTACCGAGGTACCTAACCCAGAGGTACTGACACTGTAGGCTACGTAAGCATTCCTCGTAGGCTGCGACAGAAGCATAGCCCCAGATCCCTGAAAGGACGGGACCGGGTATTCACACGAGTCTCCAAACCTCCCAAGAGACCACCTCTACTTTCCCATCCTTTTTTCCTTGCCGTCTACCTTCTAACGATCGAATTCATCTGTCGCGATAATCCAGCAAAGGGAACTAGCCCCCGGTCATTGATGGACAGGTAATCTAAGAATCAAGGGTTGGGAATACTTAAACACCGACGGCGACGAGACAGCCAGCCAGCCGGCCCTCTGCCTGCCATGGCTCCCCTTTCGCGCTGGAGCTCGGTTCTGTGCGCATTGGCGTCATCTATCGCCTTTGCCCAGGCCGAGCCCTCCGCCGGTGACTACTACGTCCACGATCTGCCAGGCCTTCCTCAGGGAGACATGGTGAAGATGCATGCTGGGTAAGTAGACTCGGGAATTACTTGTACCATGCTTGGAATGGAATTGCGCTGATAGCATAGATGAAGACACATCGAGATCACCCCCGAGCACAACGGAAATATGTTCTTCTGGCACTTCCAAAACAAACACATCGCCAACAGACAGCGCACGATTATATGGCTCAATGGAGGACCCGGTTGTAGCTCCGAGGATGGCGCCATGATGGAGATCGGCCCCTACCGTCTGAAAGATGCTAATACCCTAGGGTACAACAACGGCAGCTGGCACGAGTTTGCGAACCTACTTTTCGTCGATAATCCCGTCGGTACCGGCTTCAGCTACGTCGACACGAACAGTTACGTCCACGAACTTGACGAGATGGCTTCTCAATTTGTAACATTCCTCGAGAAATGGTACAATTTATTCCCTGAATATGAGCATGACGATGTGAGAATCCTCGTTCCATCTTCTTAATACTATGGTATTTATGCTAACGCGACGTCGCACAAGATATACATCGCTGGAGAGTCTTTCGCTGGACAGCACATCCCCTACATTGCCAAGGCCATTCTTAACCGGAATAAGCAGCCCCAAACTAAATCGCTATGGAACCTCAAAGGGCTCATGATTGGTAATGGATGGATAGCTCCTAACGAACAGTACGAGGCGTATATCACATTCGCCTATGAGAAGGGAATCGTCACAAAGGGGTCGGAGCTCTCTACTAAGCTCGAGGCCCAGCTCCGGATCTGTCGAAATAATTTAGCCTTGACGAACAGCAATAAGGTTGACAACAGGGATTGCGAACAGATCCTTTCCGACATGCTTCGTTTGACTCAGAAGAAAGACAAAAACGGCGAGAACCAGTGTATCAACATGTATGATGTCCGCTTGACCGACTCGTATCCTAGCTGTGGTATGAACTGGCCACCCGACCTCCAATACGTTACCCCTTATCTACGCAAAAGCGAGGTCGTATCGGCATTGCACATCAATCCAAGCAAAAACACGGGATGGATGGAATGCAACGGTGCAGTTGGCAACGCATTCAACGCACAAAACTCCGAACCAGCCGTCAAACTCCTGCCTGATCTGCTTAAGGAAATTCAGGTTCTATTGTTTTCCGGCTCTGAAGATCTCATTTGCAACCATATGGGCACGGAGGCACTCATCAGCAATCTCGAATGGAATGGTGGAAAAGGTTTCGAGGTCTCCCCTGGTAACACAGCGCCACGACGCCCATGGACTTTCGAGGGGGATGCTGCTGGTTTCTGGCAAGAGGCCCGCAATCTCACATACGTACTCTTCTACAACTCCTCACATATGGTTCCCTTCGATTATCCACGCCGGACTCGCGACATGCTCGATCGGTTTACCGGCGTTGACATCAGTAGTATTGGCGGCACGCCCTCCGAAAGTAAACTGGACGGAGAGAAGCTTCCAGAGACGACGGTAGGCGGTGTAAGCAATCACACCGAAACAGATCAGGCCAAGGATGAGGAGCTTAAGGCCGCGAAATGGGCCGCTTACCAGAAGTCAGGCGAGGTGGTCCTTGCCATTGTAGCGATAGGCGCCGCTGTCTGGGGATTCATTATCTGGCGCTCCCGAAAGCGTACGGCTGGGTACACTGGTCTACCGGTCGTGGGCAATCGGAACGGCGGCACCGGACTCGAGAGCTTCCGTAACAGGCGGGCGAACCGCGACGTCGAGGCCGGTGACTTTGATGAGAACCAATTGGACGACCTACATGTTAACTCGCCGCGCGATATGGATAGGGATCACTACAGTATAGGCGAGGCAAGTGACGAGGAATCGATTCCTGAAAAGGGGGAGTCTAGCAAGAAGCATGCCAGCAAGTCATAGAAGTGCGGTCTTGAGCTAGATTAAGGAACCCCAACAAGATCCATTCCTACTATTATTTTTTTTATGCTCTTCATTTATATATGTATGTATGTACACTTGGGTCGGCGTTTAGTCTTACGTCTCTTTTTTGTACGAGGAGGGAAATATTCCGTGGAAAAGAACAGAGGGTTAGGCATGGGTGGTGGCGTGGATTTGACCAGTCAGTCACAGTTGTGAAGAAACATGACATCCCATTAGCTAGACTAGGCAGGGTGCGGGGATCTGTCTACTCAGTCCTAGACTCTCTAGATACAAACTTCTGTATATCTATATCCAGGCATTCATCAATATATAGGGTTAGGTGTCATTTTGGCGCATTCTATAAGTGTCTGATCTTATTTTGCCTTTCTGCCTTTAGTACCTACCTACATTCCGACGGTTCGGCGTTGAGATTCTATAGAGTAAGAATCTAGATATGAGAGATAGAAGATATATGTATGTATATATGTAGACCCATATATCTACAAGATTCTTACCTCGAGTATTAAGTCATCTATCCGTTCACACACGACATCCTACGTAACCACCACTCCTGAGTATCTCTATCTAACTATCTATCCGCGAGACACAGATGAAAGATATGATACGTTCCCTCGCCTACCTACATACGAAACGGCAAATCACTAAGCTAGTAACCGATCACAAAGGTAGTGCTAGAAATGTGATGTTCTGTACATGTGAGTAGCATTAGAGTACGCACTACAAACACAACGAAAAGAAAATCAACACCACCATCCATAGTCAAGTCTTTCGTGCGTACTCTCTACCCCCAGGCATCGCCGCACCAATTTTATGCCACGAAGAATCATGTCACATTTAAACACACGGGATCTCCAACAGTGAATATTCATTTCCTGCCCGCCCAGTCCATGCGTGAGCTAACCAGCCATATCCGATGATGCTACCTAGTAACTTGATCGAAATGAAAAAAATCCCATTGTGGAGATCCAGATTAAACGCTTTCGTTTGGCCCTGATTCATTTTTGCGCCGTACGCCATGCTCTAATGTAATTCATAAACCGACATGCAAAGGTATAAGGGGGTATGTTCGCTCATTATACAACGACGTGCTTGGTGCGTATCGCCATCGCAACTCAAAATCGTCTACAAAATCAAACTAATCATGAACCCTACCCATATCACCAAGGCTGGGGTTGATTATATGCATGCCGTGTTTTGTTAACACCGTAATAGCCTAAACGGCATTAGCGAATGCACGACACCTATGGTTTCATTCATCGTCGAGCTCGATAACGGTTCGCGATGCGGAAGCTTTAGAAGCCGCTTTAGAAGCAGCCCGTGTGCCGTTGTCATCGCTCTCCGTATCACTATCGTCACACCCAACGGGATCATTGGGCTTCCATGATCCGTCAGCAAATACGGTGATGGATTTCGTCCGCAATTGTTGATCTTTCTCTAGACGAGTGCGGATCTCCACAAGAAACTCATCGATACGAAGGCTATACGGACGTGCGTCGCCATCACAGAAGGGGCACTTCCACCTATCTACAAAGGATGGCTCTTTTGGGCATTTGCAATTGGGGCCACCACAGACGCAGGGCGATTTCTTCCCCAACCGAGTATTGAGCCAATTCTCGAGGTCAAAGCACTCTAGATGCGTACAGGCCTTTCCGCGAACGGGAACCGTAAATATCGTAGAGGTGAAAGGGTCAGCAAGATCCACGGAGATTCCGTCACTCGGTATCTCGAGATCATTATCATCTCCGGCCAGACCTGACGCTAAGCGCCGTCGGATCACTTCACGGGTCTCGTCCGCCGGTCTGTTTCCTGAAGCATGTACCATTTGGAGAATAGCGCTATGGCTCAGGACTTCCACTATCTCCACGGCAAAATACGGGATCTGCTGCTTGCGTTGTGGATTTGGCGTTAGGACGGAAACAGAAAGAGTATTCACTCCTGGGTGTACGAGAGAAGAAAGTTCAACTGGGAGATCTTTTGAATGGTGTTGTTTGCGTTTGATATCAACCAGCTGATCATTCAAACTCATAAATATATGATCCGGCCATGTTGTTTCTAAAGTTACCCATACATGGTCAGGGATGGAGCCAGTAGTTGTGGGCCGATTGCAGCACCGCGCGCGAATACGAAGAGACCCATTACTATACCAGTTCACGGGGAGCACTTCGCCCGCTCTTCTCTCATTCCGCGTAAGGTTTCCATGGACCGTATCCGCAACGTTAAATGTGAACTCATAAAAGTACGGCTGCATGGCAATCAGAGTTGGCTCAAGGGCAAATTCTTTGATGGCCTGATAATGTCTTTCGGGAGAAGCTGCGGAAGATGGCTTGAGAATACGCCTTGGGCTCCGCAAGTGAGCCTGGTGGAGGGAGCTATCGATGGACCTCTTCTCATAGGGTGTATGGGGATAATCCTGTAGATTTATCCTCACATTAGGAGCTGGGATTAACCGGTCATTTGTCGGTACCGGCTGTCGATGTGGCCCAACTACTGAACGAGGGCGCACGTTGCTCGTTCGGATTGCACTTGCGGCTTGAGGCGAATGTACTAAGTCCACAAGACCAGACTGATGCGCTGGATTCGGGGGTCCCGGGAAAGGGGCTAAATTACGAAAGGGCGGGGCGGGAATAGGCTGGCCGTTGGTATTCTGAAATTGGGCCGAAAGCTGCCCGGTAGGGGGTACTTGACCAGGAAGTGAAAGTGTGGTTTGTACAGGTGAGGGTCGTGGACTGGGCCCTGCCCCAGGTTGGGATCGCTTCCTCTGAAGATACTGAAACTGCTGCTGTTGTGGGAGTTGCGGCTGTTGGTGTGGCTGATGGAGTTGTGGCTGTTGGAATTGCGGCTGTTGGAATTGGGGTTGTTGGAATTGTGGTTGCTGCAATTGCGGTTGTTGTTGTTGAATTTGCCACTCAAACTGCTGCTGTTGTTGCTGCTGGAAACGATGCTGCTGGAGAAGATGATTTTGGAGCTGCTGTTGTCGGAAGTGATCGTAGTGTTGTGGCTGAACACTTTGTTGTGTAGGAAGACTAGGAGTTCTATATTGTCCTTGTTGAGAGAGATTGGGGGATTGGTACGGAGATGTAGCCATCCCAACCGTTGGACTGCTTGAGAGAACATGAGATGTCATTGCCGCAAACTGAGGAGCAAAAGTTGTAGTTGTATTTGGGGCCATCGTAGGTTGCGGAGGTGCTATCGGAGAGTACGTAGGTGAAGGCGAATGTATATCCTGCCCGTTACTAGGTATTACCCTCCCGGTGCTTATCGGGGGCGGTACCGGCCTGAATCCATGTGCTATATCAGTCTGCAGATGTTCACTGACCATAGGCGATGAGGCACCTGAAGAGTGAGTCGTTGATGCAGGAGGAATAGACGGGCTATTACTCGAGCGCACATGAGAATTAGACTTGAATCGAGAGACGAGCGACAGGTATTTCTGAATCAAGCTATTGTTGTATTCGTCATATGTCGGTCCCTCAAGCCGGAGGGAATAAGTTCCATCCTCGGAATGTCGGTGTCTTTCCTGGTCAGCCCTAAACAGGTCGTCCAATCGTATACCAATTGGGTGATCCGGGACCCCTAGTGTCCTTCTAGAGGCTCGGAACAAAATGGATTGTAAGATTGGGGAGTATAGGCGGAAAGTGTTGATCAACTCGCTCATTAGCAAGGGATAACCTCGCATCACGTGGTCGTGGTTGACGATCGTCCATTTTCTCGACATGCAAATCAGAAAATCCAGCACTTGAGTTATTACTCGAGCGTAGAATGGATCGCCGTTTAGTGTAGGTAGCGGCGCAGGAAAGATAGCGAACCATTTTAGAAGCTCCTCTCGCAGCTTCGAATTGGCCTTAAGAACTGTTCCCATGATCCCGAAAGCATTATCTACTAGAGCAGTGTCGTGTGTGTTCTCATCGCATAACCTGTAAACGGAGGCTTGGCTTACCGTCCAGGAGCAAAACAATTGGTGCAATGCAACGAAGAAAAGATCCCCTTCGCGGGAAGCTTTCATTAACAGAAGGAAACGTGGTCGTTCAACAACTTCCTCCAGGCCGAACTCCCCACCCATCTCTTGCAAGCGCCCTTCTAATTGGTTTTGAGCCAGGAAAGCCTCGAGAAAGGTAATGGGATGGTTCCTAGAAAGCCAGCAAATATGTCAACTAATATTCCTACGCGGCCAACATAATTTTGCGAAATGGGGACTGAGACTTACTCAACCCGCCGTCTCTTAGATGCTATAGACTGCGATGTGTCCCCTGGGACGAAACCAGCATTGCTAGCGCCCGCGACTGTCGGGGTTGGCGGTGTGTTAAGGGCCATCGCCTCGGTTGAGAAAGCGGTAGGGCGTGGCTGAACTTGGATTGTACCCTGGGGTGAGGCAATCTGACCGTTATTTACTGGAGAGGCAAGGTCTCGGCTCGGAGGCGAAGTTAGAGCGTGGGAATTTACATGGCTGTCGGGCACGAAGTGAGCTTTGGTGGTGAGAGGGCCGTCGTGGGAGCTGACTGGACATGGGTTCAGAGTGTCAAGGCTATCATGAGGAAGAGACAAGCATGGGCTGGACTCGTCGCTTGGGGTTGGTGAAAGAAGAATGGGATCGGCCGAGGAGGTCCTACGGTAAGAATGCCGTTAGCTACGTAGTGATTACTATGCAAAACGGGAGTGCAAGCGAGGCCAACGCCGTAGGCGGGAGTGGTGGCTTACGAGAGATCTGGTGGGCCTGGTGCCGTGGCCGCCTGAGATGGTTGCGAGGGGGCCGGCTGCGGATGTAAAGATGCCGCCGGCGGCCGCACTAAGTGGTGAGAAGATTGATCCGATGATCGAGACTCGGGCTGAAGATTTTGTTGAGATTGACGACGAGGTTGGTGCGGGTGGCGTGACTGAGGTTGTGACTGAGGTTGAGACTGAGACTGCGATTGAGGCTTAGGCTGAGGCTGAGGCTGGGATGATAGCATCTCGGCGGCCGGCGCTGCGGTACTGAGAGGGACGGGGACAACGGGGGCAACGGGTAAGGGGGGGCGTCGCGGGGGACGAGGCGTTGGCTGGACGGGAGTCGCGTTGGCTAGCCATGAGGGTTGTCGACGCCCTCCCACCCAGGCATTCAATGTCGAATTCGAGGCGGCGACCTGACCGCCGTTGAGGGCGACGGGTAGTGAAGAATGATTTTGACCGTGTGCCCTTCCCTTACCTCCCCCAAGGCTAGTGACAGCGCCTCCGGTGGGCGCCATAGAGGTTGTTTCGCGCGGGCTTTCGCACTGGACCCTGTGCAGAGTCTCGTCAGCGTAGCGGAGACGCCAGCCAGGGTGGTGTGGATGATGAACCGGGCCGGCCGGAATGGAGCTACCGGTATTTGTTTGGAGACTTCATTTAATGGACACCCTCCCCACAACGCCAGTCCCTCGCGCAAGTCCCTGCGCAAGTCCTTCCTATTTACAGTACACTACTACTAGTAGTATGGTATGCAGCCGAAAAAGAGGTAGGTGGTTACGAGAAAAGCGGGCGAAGTGCCCATGCACTAGCAACAGCATCCGGATTCGTTTGTTCAGATTTGCTCATGCAGCATGGAAAGTTGACGTTGATAATAGGTAGAGAATATCACCATTGCCCATTGCCCGGGATGCATGTTCCACAAGACTTACTACCTCCTGCCTTAGGTATTTATAGTAGTACTTACCTACACTAAGTACTTGCTTCCACTATAGACATCGGTAAAGTACCTAAGATAGATAGTGTAAGCATCTACCCATAGGCAGACTCTAAGTATATAGGTAGGTTAGGTACTTAGGTATGGTACAGAAGACACGTGGGAAGTAAGTACTTAGATAACACATATTCCTAGATCTTCGAGGATGCACTTGAAAATATAAGCTAGTTATTGCTTCTGTACCTAAGGTAGCTACATACAACCTAGCGAGTTCAGGTACCTCCTAAGCATGTCGATTCCTTGTTCAAAGATATTGATCAGGTAGCCGTACTAATACAATTTCCTTGTTTACTCTTCCATAAAAACCATGAAAAAACGACAAGATAATACACTCCAGGTTTCACACACCTGGGAACGGCATCGTTTACTGATCGGGACTATCGATGCTCGTGGGTGGGTCGGTGCAATGTATCTTCCTGGACTTCCAGGGCTTGTTACAACGGAATATTGGGAATAACTGGAAAGGAAACAATCGCCAGTCTATGGGATACGTTGGTTGTACGGCATGACATATCTTTATCTAGATTCGGTCTCTCTACCACAGGCTAGTACTATATATACTGTAGGCAGCCTATACTATGTAGGTAGATACCTAGGGTCACAGGGAACTTGGCATACCATAGAGCTGGGTTTCCTAATACCTGGTAGACGGTAGTTTATCTATTGTCTGCCTACCCAGGTGCTTAACTTGTTCTATATACCTACCTAGGTAGATGATGGAAATAGTTCCAGGTAGGTATATATGTGCTTTATACCTCAAAAGAGGGAGGAGGAGGGACGGGTTTCGAAAGTTGTAGCGACGTGACATGCCACGAAAAGAAAATGATGCAATTATTTAAAGCAAAGCAAATCGAAAACGATCAGTCATATCGGTGTTCACATGTCTTTGATCATTTTTATGAGGTATATGCCGACTAGAATAGTATTCTAGATGGATGTGGTCAGTCGTATTGCCACATGTGTACTTAGATGTCGTAGACAAGGTTAAAACCCGAGTAAGTACACACACACTACGGATGTTTGTACACCACTTAGGTAGTAGGTGCCATGCAAAGGAAATAATTACTCCAAATTCCTAAAAAATAAGACAACAAGATGACCCATTGATGTTCGTAGATATTTACGAGTCTAAAAAAATGCGTCAAGGGATTTATCCTTCTATTATAAAATCGGATGCGATTACCTCTATACTGCCGGCCTGTCTTGTGATATTAAGAATCCGAGCCTACATGGTAGTTTTATTTAGGTACTCCACTGCCTCACTGTACTGCTGTGCAGCCTTCAGCATGTCTGTGCGGATGCATACATGCCTACCTACTATAAGTGTAGACAGCATGCCAATATCTCACTACACATATCTAAATAAGGTACTTCCTACCTAAAGGTGCATTGCCTACGGGTTGGACAGGGGCTCAGAAACAGTTATTTATCGATCCGTGCCCTGGCGTCCACCCCCGGTGTCCACCCCAAACGACGATGCTAGATGACTGGAAATTATAGGCGACTCGCCCTACTACTGTCCCCGTCGCATCAGCACCTCGCCTTAGCCTTAGGTAGTACGGATATAATTTCTCAACCAAGAGCAGCACCACGCCGATATTTTCTTTTTATCTCATCCTCACGCGTATTTATATTCGTTCGTGATTCGGTCGGTCGGTCGGCCGGACTAACCAATCACACTCTACTACCGTGCCAGGTAAGTATAGTAGAGTTTAGGTTACACCCAAACAGGGGCCCAAGCAAGTACCCCGAACAGTACCCGAGAACCAAGAGGGGGAAAGGGAAAGGGGAAATCGATAGACCCTGCAACACGACCCGACACGACTCGGACCCGGTTGATCCCAGCAGTCGTTGGCGATCGAGTGAGTGGTGACGAGTGGGCGCGAGTGTCCAGTGCCTCCGGTCTTCTCTTCTGCCATTCCATCCCTCACCTCGCCCGCGCTGTCCGTTGTCTGTTGTCCGTTGTTCTCGCCTGGTATCGTCAAAAAGGCCGACGTGGTGGTGCGGTGACAGCGACGGCGACGGTAACGGCAAGGACGAGAACACCACCTACACGCAGCGCCCACCCACCGAGACCACCAAGACCACCAAGACCACCTATCCAACCTACTACCGACAACGGTGCATTACATACTGTACTGTACAATTAGTATTATATTGATTATCCCATCAACACGACCACTCGACAGACCTCACCGGCACCAGCAAGCATTGCCTCATTCCTGTTCGTATACTCGTCCGTATTTTCGTCGTCGCTATATACCTCTGTACAGTTATAGCATTCATTGTGCATTGTTTGTTGCCAAGTATATACTCGAATCTATCATCTCGTCCTATTATCGCCATATCGCTAAGTACTGTTGACCTACTATACTACCTACACTACTGTCTATGCGTTTCGCCACCCTCGAGTCATCGCAATTACTTAGCCAGGTTACCTACTCTGTGTTCCCAATCCAGTATCCGTGCAGTCACACCAGTAGACCAGTCCCTTTTCCCGTAGTGGCCCACTCCTATTGAGACCATCCCCTTAGGCCCTAGCCCCCCGTCGGAGGCGGCTAGCTTCCATCCTCCTCCGCCGGCGGCTATCCCAAATCACTTCGAATCCCCCCTGCTTCTATGGTTCATTCTCTGTTCCTTCATCATATCGCCGCGCAAATAGTTCCCGTCCCGACCTGGGCGTCGTCCGAAGCCCAAAATGGCATCGAGGCAGCCTACCGAAGGGCGCCCTGAAGTGGGTGATATCTTGGTCGTCATTCGTAAGTCTCTATATTGCTGCCTTCCCGTCTCTCTATTCTACATCTACCCTCATGGGCGCTAATAAACATCGCCATCGCCGTAGATGACTTCCAGGCCAGGAGCTCTGATGAATTGAGTCTGGCCAAGGGCGACCGAGTCGAATTAATTGAACGCGACGATGAGTTTGGCGATGGTTGGTTTCTGGGTCGCCACATGGTAAATGGGAATAATGGCCTGTTTCCTGAGGGTGCGTTTCGCCCGCTTACTTACTCTTCTATGTTGGCTAAACGTTGCCCGGTAGTCTACACAAGAGCAGCCCCTAAAGGCGTCACCGCGCCTGTCAGCACGACGAAGCCCGCCCCAAGCCCTTCTCACGCTCACCCTTCCAGCGGCCCTCTTGCGGAAGCACCTCAGCTAACAACCTCGGTTCCCGCATCCGTTCCTGCTCCCGTTCCCACGTCGCAACCGACCCCAAATCCTAGCTCCACCCCTTCCTTGCCCGGTGGCGATAATCCGGTTACGCTTCCTTTGAGCGCCATCAAGCAAGAAAATAGGTCAGTCTCCGCGCCAGCAACACAGGTGGCCAACAAATCTCCCGGTTTTGGCACTGGGCCTGATGTCACAGCGCACTTTAATCCATCATCAAGCCAGGACAGCCAGGTCCTTCATGACACGCTGACTGTCATAAACGAACATATAACCGACTTGCACTCCCCCGCGCAAAACGGCCACACGCATAATGCGACAGACTCCGGCAGTGAATACAGTTCTCATGTGCAAGATCGGCTCTCATACATTCAGGGCGAGGAGACAGACGAGGAAGAGGAGGCGCCGCATAGTCGCGCAGAGGTCGAAGCATGGAACGCGGATGACGTAGCAGAGTATCTGTTCACGATGGGCGTCGAGAAGAAACACTGTGAAGTTTTTCGGGATCAGGAGATTGCGGGTGAAGTACTTCTAGGTATGGACCAATCTTCGCTTTTTTTGAAGGCCTTCGACTTGGGCTCTGTGGGGAGACGTTTGAAGACCTGGCAGAAGATAAAAGCTCTGCAAGATGAGGTGAACGGGAATGGTCTTATCACGCGACGACAAACATATGGTAGCGATGCGGGGTCGGAGGATTCCAGGGCAACTGGTAGGAGGAGGAGCCGAACCAGCACTCTAACGAACGCACAAAGACTGTCACCCATAGAGGACCGCCCAACTTCGGTTCACGCCAAACGTCTCTCCCAAACTCCTAGGATAGAAGCCATGACATTAGGTGGCCCCATTTCTCCAAAAGGTCTCCTAGATAGTCCAACGAAACCGACCCATCAAAAGAGGCCATCAGCAGCGTCTGTAAGAGATCTTCATCATTCACGACGGCATTCCTCCACCGACTTCCGACTCACGGTTAATGCTCCGACGACCACTTCCGGGACCCCCAAACTTTCCAGCTCCGGGACCTTTCCACAGGCTGAAACCTCCCACAGAAAGCAGCCATCTTTTGATCGAAATTGGACAATGGGTGCCGCGCCTGCTCAACACCCGCCTCGGCCACTATCCTCGGCGGGGTTTCAAGATATCGCCAATGCATCCGATCCCGATATTTCCCAAGATTCTACGGCTGATCTCGACCGTGGCTATTTCTCTGGAACAGAACTAGATGGGCGCCGCCGTAACGTACTTAAAAAGCGCGACAGCCTCGCTTCCCACGCTATCCAATCAAGCTACGCAGAACAACAACGAGTTAGGAGTGCAACGGCCCTATCCAGGCGTTCCCGTTTTGGAAGTGTCGGTTCCAATCGAGACACGACTCCCCCATCAGCCGCGCAAATGTATTACGGTACAGGCGGCGACCACCGCCGAACAACTTCTACTGCCACTACAGATTCATATCGACCACCACCGCCAGCGAAGGACGGTCCATCCCCTACCGTGACGAAACTTGATGATGACACCCGTGCCTCTCCTACTACGCTAGGTGCCCGGCAAGGAGCCCATGGTGACTGGCTATCAAATACCAGCGGCAGGATCGCCGGGTTTGGTGGACTAAGAGCCATCTCTGATGCCGTGACCGGCACTGATCGCTCAAAGTTTGGTTCGCCAACTGATTCCTCGATGAAAGATTCGCCATTACAGTCACCCGCCAGGACTGGCTCTAGTACTCCTTCGGCCGGTCCCAGTTTTGATCTAGAGTCACCAGACGCTGGAAGGAGCCCTTACTCTACAACGACAGCTAGTAGTCGGAAAAGTGGAAAGAAGACAAAGAAGGAGACAAGTGCGTATCTACGCGGTCTGCAGAAGGTCGGCCCCCGAGATGCGATGAAAGATGCAGACTATAGCGGATGGATGAAAAAGAAGAATTCGCATCTTATGACGACTTGGAAACCGCGTCTCTTCGTTCTAAGGGGAAGGAGGCTCTCCTATTACTATTCAGAAGATGACACTGAGGAAAAGGGATTGATTGATATCTCCTTCCATCGAGTGCTCCCGGCCGATAATGAACGCTTGACTGGTCTGCATGCCACCTTGACAGGTGCCAGCAACACTCCGATGACACCTGCGGATAGTAATCTTCACACCCTTGCTGAGAGTGACGCAGCCGCGGTAGCAGCTATCGAGAAAGGGACTGATTCAATGTTCATATTTAAGCTCATGCCTCCTCGAGCAGGCCTCTCCAAGGCCGTTAACTTCACCAAGCCAACAGTACACTACTTTGCAGTACCCAATCTCCAGCAAGGGCGGGCCTGGATGGCGGCATTGATGAAAGCGACCATCGACCGCGACGACAGCCAGCCGATGACCTCAACATACCAACAGAAGACTATTTCGCTGGCCAAGGCAAGGCAGATGCGTCACCGGCCGCCGGCACTGATGAATCTCGACGAGAAGATAGAAGAAAGTGTGCAGAACGACGACGATAGAAAAGGCGGCTTAGGCATCACCTTTGGGGAAGTCGATAGTGCGATATCCGGTTTAGAGAAGTCGGGCGCGCAGAAGGCGGTGGGCAGTGCAGCGATGCTCAAATCAGCCTTCAACAACAGCGAGCCAGGCGACTTGAATTTTACAACATCACCCGAAAGCGCCTAAGCCATACTGCCATCTCCCGCGGGCTCATGTTGATATACCATCACCTTTTTTGAGCTTATCATATATATAGCTACGATGGGACACGACACAGCGCGTACTACGAGAAACATGTCACTAAGGCTTGCCCTCCCATGCCCGGCGATATTTCGTCAACGGGCCGCTCCCTGGTGACATGGTCGTGGGAAGGTGAGGACATGGAGAAGCAGTAATTTAATCAATAGCGGCGAAACGTGTCGTCAGCTAGGAACGAGTGAATGAGAAGATTTTGTCGTGTATGATGGGGGATTTTTGTTTTCTTAACACCCAACAGCATTTTTAACTACTTACTAGCTATGTGCTTATGAAATAAGTCGGGGCGGGAGACGGGTCTCCTAAAGGGCCAGGGTGAAAGAAGAGAATACTTAAGTTACCTATACTACCTACTAGTACTTACATGTTAGCAGTCCATAAATAAGTCTTAATACCTATATCTGTATGAATATAATCCTAAGCCATCTAGTCAGGGCCTAGGGAAATCAATCACCAAAAAGGCCGTCGAGATGGCATCAAAGCATCCAGTTGCCCCTAGAATACTTGTTTGTATGTCTGACAGCGATAGTGATATGTCCTTGGCAGCATTGTAGGGAAGGCACTGTACATGGTACCTAGGTATCTATAAGAATAGGTACTTAGGTACCCTCTCAATGATTACCAGTCAGCAATTCCCATTACTTCTACAACATTAAGTACCTAACCTGTCAATACCCAACAAATATTTGGTCCGACAGGACTCTTAATGTCTTCTTCCGCCCAGATCTAAGTATTAAGGGCAGGCAGTCAGTCCATCAAAGTGCATGGCTCAAGAAATACTCATAGTACATACTACTTGATGTAGGGGGGAGTATGGGGGTATGCGAATATTAGTCAAACATAAAGAACACACGCGATACTAAGTACCTATACCTAACCTGCGGTAAATCACCCCTTACGGTGGGCATGATGCCAATCACCTCCATCTCCTTTACAACATCAATCTCCAACCACAATGCAGAACAATTCTTTTTGATCACCATCATATACCCTAAGCAGTACTCTAAGGAGGGAAATGTAAGGTGTGTATACAGTCTAAAAGGTACCTACATATCTCATCCAGACTACCACAAAGGCCACTTTCCAAAGCTACACATCGTACTATGACCTCCATCATCAATAGGTCTAATTACTTCATGTCACCCAATCTTTGTCCCTAAGGCTTGTAGCTGCAGGTATATATAATAAGGTATTGAGCAGGGGATAACGCTCCGCCAAATACTTTTCCCCCTCATCTCTCGCCCGATGATGTTTGGAATCCGTCGACATGCATTCCAACAATGGCTCAGATTGGATCTCACAACTGTCAAACGAGCTCCTGTTACAGATCTTTGAGTATGATCTGACAACTGCCACACTTGTTCGCTGCATGCTGTGCTGCAAAAGATGGAAGGAACTAGTTATCTCGGTTCTGTACAAACACGTCACCCTCATTAGCACAGAGAAATTGTCCCGCTGGATCGCCGCTACTCCCCCATCGTTAGACTCAACCATCAAATCTCTCACCGTATGTGTGACTAATATAAAATCTGATACTGGGTTGGAGTCCCCAACTACTACGACGAACCAGCTGCGACTAGACCTAGACAAATTGGCAGTCCGACTCCAACGCATGGTTACCCTGCGAAGCGTTTCGATATCTACTAGTACTCCGGAGAACCTCGCTTACGGGCTTTGGATTCCGGACCTATCAGTAGCCAAAATTCTACAGAATATTCCCAAGACTTGCTCCAACCTTGAGCTTGCTGTCAAGCACAGTCCTCGACACCTCTCCCGGCGAAAAAAACACCCACCTACGTGTTTCAATTCGTCGACTTATACCACAACTACAGGCTTTACGTCTTGCTTTACCATGCATATGCTCTGAGAGTTTTGGATCGTTTCTTAGTCAATCATCAACGAGCACACCAGAGTTCGGCCTCATGCAGGCACCGAAACTCCAAAATTGTATCATTAGACTGGCTTCCGCATGTGGCGGAGGGGATGTTGAGAGATTTGACGGGACCTGCAACCACGACGTTTCTCTTTCTGGTGTTAAAGCCTTCGTTGAGTGCCTCCTTTTCTTGACTGCTTCAGGCCAAGCACCTCTACTCCAAAAGCTGTGGGTATGTGATGCCTTACCAAGAGGGAACGACTCAAGAGTCTCATACGAAGCGTTTGTGCGCCGCGATATTCTGGCAAAAAAGAGCCACACGTTCCCCTGGAACGTCATCGCCTCTTCCCACAAAGCCAAGAATGGCCTCTTCATTCGTATGCCAGCAGAAGAAGGTGGTCAGGATCTTGTAGAGGGGCATGCTTGGATAACGGCAACGAATGGAGCAAGGCTACCTGCAACCGTCATGGCAAAGTACCGACTTCCAAGACAGCATTGTATCACACAGACCAGGGCGGAATGGTCAGCCAGCAGCAAGATATCAACGATGCTATGGGTGAACGAAAGAGTCACGGGCATGAGGCTGCTCGACGCCGAGACCGGGGGCCTACTAGAAAATCGCCCAGCTAACTTCCGTAAACCGGAAGGCTGGCGTCGGGATCCGAGTGGTTTAGGTTTGGAAAGAGTCTCATAAGATTGGCTGTCATTTTTCTTCTATTAAATCATCTACTTCATAGGTCATCTATGCTGGGGCCGTCTCGCAACTGTTTCTATACTACGCCCCTGATGTCTTCTCATGGCATGTAGCCAGTAACCTTCCAAGATCCATATACCGATTGACTGATAAACTTGTCAGCGAGGATTCCCCTAGGGTAGTTGGAGGCACAGCTTACCAGCCCAAGATGTCCTCACCACAATATCCAGCCGCCGAACAGTAATCGCCAAATGAAGAGCCCTTGCAGATCAGCCCACCGCCATATCTACACGTTCCATCTTTACTAATTGAACCAGGAGCTTGTGTTAGCGTCGTCACCGCACTAGAGCTTGTTGTCGAAGCAGTACAAGCACTGCTTTGGCAGCCCGTACCGCAGTAATTAGTGCCATTCCCGCAACTAATAGGCTTGGTCAACATCTATCCGATTTGAAATGCTGTTCAACTGTATCAACTCACTATCCAGATTCACTACGGCAAACTCCGAACTTGGTTGGGCAGTCCACTCAGTTGTTCTGGGAGCCACACAATCCATTAGTGCTATATGGTATAGGTGCTCCATCACACTGGAAAACCATCATCAGCTTCTAAAACACTAGGAAGAGTGATCGCTGGTACTCACTATGCCTTTATGAAATTTTCCAGGTTTGCAGTAGTCTTCTCCCGTGCCGCAGCTGAATAAACATTGTTCTCAGCATCGGATCCTGTGGCCACAAAAGGCGAGATTACTTACTACCCGCCAATACTCCCTATACAAGTATTGGTCCATTTCTGCTGAGCACCAGAGCCCATTACTAGTGATGGGAGTTGCAGTTCCCGTGACTAGCTAGAGATCAGCCGTGCTCATATTTGAAATTGGTCAGGTCCTTCCTACCAACCGAGACGCAGTATGAGGTACCCGGGGTGAAGTTAGTGTAGTTTATCCCAATACTTAGGCTAATTGCTTCAGAAGTATCAAGTGTAAGGTTGAACTCGTGGAGAACCTGGGCACAGCTATTCCATATGTTAGCCGAGTAGTTTCTTCTACATGTCGTATTGGCCAATGTCATTTGGCGTCGAGCGAGATGGCTGCGGTTCTCTAAGAGCCCAAGCCCAAGGTCTTCCAGCAGCGTCGCTGTCGCGCCAGCTGCTGCGATGAGGCGGATGAAGAAATACTTCAGTTACGGTGCCTGACCTGGCACGCGCAGCTGCGGGGTCTGCCGCGGGGTCTGCCGTACCATATAGTCCATTCTGGAAGCCAAGCTGCCGCCTTGGTTATTCCACGTTCCTTTTGGAAACCTGCCGTAGTGGGTAGAGTGGCCATTCCGTTTGCATGGTGTGACAACTTCAGCATGATGACGAGTGAAATAAGACACGGGGGAATTGTGATGAGGGACTAAGAAGCTCAAGAAAATCGCCGTCTATCAGCCTAGAAGGTTACGATTTAGGAGATTCCGGATACTATGCAGGTATGTTCCTGGCAAAGTATTGCCTACCTAGAGGTCAGGGACACGCCAGCTGATGCTTCCCCACGTCCAAATACCGGAACGTTAACCTTGCATGAGAGTGATGCGTTGCACTCCTCAATTAATATTATCACGGCCGTGAGCTCTGACTAGCAATCCCAACTGCATTTATGTCTTACTGCATGTTCTTTCAATGCGTTCGGTTGCCGCTGCAATGCTGACGTGGGCTATATTGCGGCTCTGACTCTGCAATATAGATCAATTTACGTTAACGCTGCATCAACTTTCTGGGGAAACGAAGCTTGATCACTCGACCCGAAAAGCGATGTAAGGCATGTCGTCTATCAATCATGAGCCCGACATAATTACCCTAGAATGACATTGCGTTGAGTCAAGGTTTCAGTCGCACTTGAGCCCTAGCCATTTGGCCCCCATCCGGAGAAGCATCGAGATGTTAGAAGAAGGACTTCATTGGTCGTGAACCCTACGCTGATCGAATCGACGACTTTCAAGTGAAATCTCACATACCAATTGCTATCCCCTGTTTATGATTCTTGACCTATGCCACAGATCAAACTTAGTTATTGGTCTCGGAATCCTAGAGCCTGATGTATCCATGCCCAATATGACGTCGCTAGGAAGGGTACAGGAAGGCCCGTCTTCACCCAACTTTTTTGACCCTAACTACTTATTGGACTAGAGAATGGATGTGCCTGCGATCTGACGTTACGTCGAATAGCAGGGGCCATGCCTCGTATATCGCTTTGGGCAAGGCCGTTCAGGAATTTGTAATATCATTACCACTCGTATGAAAGGAAGACTATGGAACAAAAGGGGGGGGGGGGGCACGGACTGTCTACTTGTCGATGGAACGTACTCCTATACCCTATGGTTTGAGTCCGTATCTCATAGCATTATCTTGCTCTTATTATTTTCATCAATTGACAGCCTCGGCTCTACGTCACTACTTCATGTTATGCTCCTTCTCGTTACTAGGCAATATGGCGGTCTCAAGCCCCCTATTCTTCTACTTTCTCATCTTGCAGTCATGTCTATTAGACATTGCTTCGGGTCTAGATCCTCCTACACTCGTGTGTAACTGAGCCAGGATGCCATCTATCTGTCGGAATGTGAACTCTAAAAACCCTCTCCTCCTAGTCGTGGGAAATCCCGCCGTCGGCAACTTGGGCTTGCCAGACCCTGGAAGAACTTCTGGAGGCAGGACATATATTGAATTGACATAGGCAAGCCTATACATCTGTGTCCAGTGCGACATACCAACATATATGTAGTAAGTTCCTGGGTCATTTGATTGTGAATTAGACGCTGTCCTGCCTATTGCCCCTGGACAGATTTTCCTACCGCCTCGGGGCTATCTTGTTTCTCAGATATTTATTAACGTGTAGATCAGTGACCTCAGTTCAGCGAGCAAAGAGACCCGCAGGAATTCGGCATGTTCGTCAAGTTGGTATCGGAATCCAGTCAACGCATGTCCAAAAGCCGATCGTGATACCTGAAGTTGGAGTGCAGCCAATTCTCGATCCAGACACTATGATGAAGTACCTGGTTTGAGGTGACCAATGGTTGGGCTACGATGACCTTGAAGCCATTCCAATGATGAAGGTTTGGGCTAGTAGCCACTGTTTCGGGGGCACGGTGACCTGGAGTATCGATCCACATTCCGGTGCGGGCAGTGCAGGGTTGAAAAAGTAGTAATACTATAGTAGTAAGTAGTAATACTACTACTACAGTAGTAGTAGTAACAGCTGTTACTAATACTACAGTAGTATAGTAAGTGCTATTACTACTTATTACTGTAGTATTTACTAATTACTACTGTAGTATTATTACTTTACTACCGTAGTAATTTTAAAAATAAATTTTTATTTTTATTTTAAATTAATATAACCTATAACACAAGCTAGTTTTGTACACAAGCAAGTTTCGCACTTTTTTTGGTGTACCCTGTAGGCTAATTTTTTATGCAAAAGTACTTACACCACTTTTTAATAACTCCGCGAATATAGGTTGTATAACAAAATAATTAGTACTATTAGATTCGCAATGAAATAACGAATCTAATGATATTTTCCTTTATTTTGTAGCTATTTTATTTTGGCGAATAGCTTTAAAAAACAAATTTGCAAAGATTATTTTAGCGTAGCTTTTAATAACGCTTTAAATAAAATAGTTAGAAAATAAATAAAAATACTATTAGATTTGCTATTTTATTACGAATCTAATAGTACTAATTATTTTGTTGTACAATTTATATTTGCGGAGTTATTAAAAAGTGGTGTAAGTACTTTTGCATAGAAAATTAGTTTATAAGGTATACTAAAAAAAGTGCGAAACTTGCTTGTGTGCAAAACTAGCTTGTGTTATAAGTTATAATTATTTATAAATTTTTATTAATAAATTTTATTATTATTAATATTATATATATATAACGCATTTTATAAGCTAGTTTTATATACAAGCTGTTAAATATAAAGGATATGATTTTATTCGGTATATTGACTAAAAGGGTATTTAATAACGGACTTATGTTAGGATGACAGGGGCCCCTATACAATTTTGCTTACAAATGCAGTTATTACTACATAAGACTTACATTATAATTAATTAATATAATATATTTAACTTAATTGCATGCTGTTGCTTATATTTAACACAAGCAAGTTTTGCACTTTTTTTAGCGTACTTTGTAAGCTAATTTATATGCAGAAATATTTACTTTATGTAACAATCGGGTTCTATTTTTAATATATGTAAGCTTTTTATATAGGTTGGTTTATTTATAGGTATAGGTTATTGCTTAGTCCGTATAACTAAAAAAGGTAACACTTAGTAAAAAGTAGCACAAAAAATATTGTACAAGTATGATAAGTTGTTATTAAAAGGCTAACTTTTTTATAATAAATTTTAAAAACTAAATTATAAGCTTAAATTAAACAGTAAAGTAAAAAAAAACTAATACTAATTATAAAAAAAACTTTTTATGTTTTTATAATATTTTCTTTTTTTATATATTTTTTAAATAGCAATAAATAAAAACTTATTTTAATTATTTATTACGTAATTTTTGCGCTTATAATTAGCTATAGCTTGTTTTTTAGTTTAGCTTTTTATTTGGTTTATAATTGCGCTAAATCTTTTTTTTAAGCCGTTTTTTTATTAGTTTATAATATTATTTCTTTTTTTTTAAGATTATTATCTTTAATAATAAATAATAAATGTTTATACTTTTTATATAATTTTTATTTTTATTTTTATTTTTTATTATAGCTAATCGTATAAAAAAACGTTGTAAAAAACTATTGTTTAACAAAAAACTTGCAAAGCGTAATTCCTTTTTTTTTGCTGTTATTTTTTGCGCTTTAGTTATTATATTTTTTTTATGTTTTTATTGCTAACAACATAAATTTAAGTGCTTATTTATTAAATCTAAATTAAATTGTTGTTTTGTTTATATTTGCAATATTTGCTTTTGGTATAACGCTAAAGGTTTGTTTGCTAAGCAGTTTAACAAAATTGTTGCACAATATAAATTATTAAAAAAAAAACTAAAAGTTTTTGAAAAAGCTGCTAAATTAGCGCTTATTTATATATATTGCTTTTATAAATAAAAAAAAATGTAGTATAATAAAATAATAAAAACTATAGCTTATAGTATTGTAAATTTAAAAAAGTTTAAGTTTTTTAAAAGGTATAAGCGCAAAAAAAAAAGTTATTAAGTTAATAAAACTTTTGCTTTTGTAGCTGCTTTATTTATTTTTAATTAAAACGTATTTAACTTTTTTTCTGCTTAAAAAATTAACTTTGCTTTTTTAGCTTTAGTTAATTAAAATGCTGTTAATAAAACGTTATAACTGTTTATATTATATGCTGCAAATGCTTTTTAAGTTTTTAAATATTTTTTATATATAAATATTTTGTTTATTTAACTAAATATTTTATTGTGCGTTTTTTTTTAACGTAAGTTTAATATTTTTTTTACTTTGTATTCTGCTTAGTTTTTTTTTATTTTAATAAACATTTTTAGCATAATATTATTTAATGCTTTTTTTAATAATAAAATATAAAAAATTAAATATATTTTTATTTTATAAAATAATAATAGTTAATAATTAGTTTTTAAAATAACTTTTTTAATTTTAAATAATTTAATTTGTTTAAAATCTAGTTTATTGTTAAGTTGTTTAGTTTTAATATTTTTTTTTAAAAAATATATTTTATTTTTTTTTTTTTAAAGTTAGCTTTAACAACTTTAATTTATTATAATATATTTTTATACGTTGCTAAATAAATATTAAATTGTTTTTAAGTTTTTATTATATTTTAATAAGCTTGTTTGTTTATTTTTTTGTTATTAACATTATTGCTTTTAAAATTTATATTCGATTGTTTTTTAAATTAAATTTATAGTTTGTTTTAAATAATAATATTTTTATATTTTTGTTGCTTAAACTATTATATATAAATTTTACTAAAAATAATAATTTAACTTAATTATTTTATTATTAATTAAAATAATACTATAAGTATTGTTTTAACGTTTAGTTTAATTTTTTAATTTATTTATCTGTTTATAAATAATAAGCTATAAATAGCTAATACTTAATTTTTAAAGCTTTTATTAATAATTATTAATATTTAAAAGTTATAATAGCGCTTTTATTTATAATAGCTTTTTTTAAAATGCTATGTTTATTAAAAATATGTTGCATTATTATATACGCAAGTTTTTTTGCTATACTTAATTTTTTGTATAGCATAAAATGCTTATACTTTATAAGTTTGTTTATAATAACTAAAATTAAATTATATTTAACTTTTATTATTAGTTTTTTCGATTTTAATACTTTAACAATAAAATTAAATAATATAATTTTTTATGCTTTATTAAATATTTTAATAAGTTGCAACAGTTTGTAAAGCTTATATTTTGTGTTATAAACCAGTTAATAAGCTACTTAACTGCGCCATAGTTTTCTGCACAAAAGAGTATAAGATACCAAACTGTTTTTAGTTTTGGTTCAAGTGGCTTATATTAGCAGGTTAGGTCAGGTTTGGTCAGGTTAGGTGTAGCAACTGCTACATTTTGCTGCTTTTGTTTTTTTATAAAGGTTATACTTTTTGCATACTGTTTTAAATATTTAGTTTTAGCTTTGTATTATAAAGTTACGTTTAAACTTTTTATAAATTTTATAAAATTTTTAATGTTTATATAATAATATTTTATAAAAATGCTAAACAAATTTTTTTTATAAATTATTAAATATTGCTATTTTTATTTTATACTTAAGCTATTTATTTTTATTAATTAAGCTTAGTATTATATTTAATACTAAATGTAGTACTACTTTTTTAATTTGTTTTATTTATTAATTATTAAGCAACTGCTTTATATATATTAATGTTAAAACAAAAGCTTTTTTAAATCTTTTTTAAAATAATATTTAACTTTTTTTTAGTTAATTTATTTTATATTTATTTTTTTAGCTTAAAATGTTTGCTTTTAAATTTTTTTTGCTTTTAATATAAATAATTTTAAAGTTAAATTATAATAAGAATTTTGCTTATTTAACTTGTTGTTTATTTAAAACCTTAGTTGTTATAACGCATTTTCCATTTGAACGGGTTACCTAATTGAACGGATCACCCCGAAATACATACAAAAAACGTCTGTGCGCTTTTAAATAAATCGACCAATTTTGATCGTACAAACTAATAATTAGTGTTTTTGGAATCCTTATTTAATAAGGAATTTAAAAGTATTTCTATTTATTTTCTAGCTATTTTATTAAAGCGTATAGCTTTAAAAACAGAAAAGTGGGTCCGAATTTACACTTAACTCGCCAAATAAAATAGCTATAAAATTAAAGAAAATAGATTTGGATTTGCTATTTAATAAGGATTTCAAAAATACCAATTATTAGTCCGTACGATCAAAATTGGTCGATTTATTTAAAAGCGCACAGACGTTTTTTGTATGTATTTCGGGGTGATCCGTTCAATTAGGTAACCCGTTCAAATGGGAGATGCGTTAAACAAAATTAAGTTTTTATAATTTAAATAAATTTTAACTAGTATTAAAGTTTTATTTAAATAATGTTTTTATTTTTTAAATGCTTAAACTATAGCTATAAGCTTTTTGTTTAATATTAAATAGTTTATTACTAGTTTTAAGAATTTTTTTAAAAAAAATGCTACTGGGTGTAGCTTTTTGTTTTTATTTTGTTGTTTTAATTGTTTGTTTATTGCTATATTATATGCGTTAATTTTAACTTTAAATTTTTTATTTAAGTTTAATAATTATATTATTAGTTTTATAAAAATTGCTTTTTTAATTTGTTTGAACGCTTTTTGCTTATTTGCTTTTTATTAAAATACTGCGTTTTTTTTTATAAAGTTTATAAATAGTGCTACGTATTTTTTAATTTTTATAACTAAAGGTTGTATATAATTAATAAATTTTATAAATAATTTTATATTTTTAATGCTGTTTAATATAAGCTATTTTTTTATTGCTTTAATTTTAAATTTTTAATTTTTTAATTTTTTTAAGTTATAATAAATTTTAAAAAGTTTATTTTTTGCATATAAAACTTGCTTTTGTTTAAATAAACTTTTAGTTTAGCATTTTATAATGTTTTAAGTATTTTTTTTATATGTTTTTTATATTTTTTTAAAGTTTTTAAGTAAATTAAAATGTTATTTAAATAAACTATTATAATTTAATTTAAATAATTTTATAATATATTTGTAATTATTTTTTAAAAACTTGTTAATATATTAGTAAGCTTAAATAGTATTATTTAATACTTATATAGTTTGTAAAATATTTTAAATGCTGTTTTTTATTCGTTTTTTTTTGCTATTTGTATTTAATAGTAAGCGTTTAATAAATTTAACGTTATAAACTATTTTATTTTGTAAAGTTAATTTTTTAAGTTGTTAATTTGTAGTATTAGTTCTGCAAATTTTTGCGTTATAAAGTTTTTATAGCAATAATTAACTATTAGCTTTTATTTTAGTTTTTTGTTTTTTTTTGCTTTTTTAAATACTTATAATATTAAATATTTTGCTAAAAACTATAACAGTTAAATAAATCTTTTTTTTAGGTTTTTTTTTAAGTATCGATTTAGCTTTTTTAGCTAATTTTAGTTTATTTTATATATTAAAAAATGTTTTAAGTGTTATTTTTTTTTTAAAAGTATATAATAATTTTATTTGTTATATTTTAATAATTTTGTTTTTTTTAGTTGCTTAAACAAGTTAGCAAACTTTGCATACTTTTTTAGTATATTATTTTGTTTTGCTTTTAGTTTTTTAACTATTAAACATATTATTATGCCTTTTTTAAATTTGTTTAACGCTTTTTTCGGCTTATTAAAAACTAAATTTCTTTTTAGCGTATTTTATTAAAGCTAGCCGGTGCTTTAATTTATTTTAAAATTGCTTTTCTTTAATTAAAGTATTTTTAAAATCGCATTAAAACTATATATATTAATAATATTAAGCATAAACTTTTTTTTATAACTATAAATATTAAAAAAAAATTCTATAGTTTTTTATTTAATTATATTATTGTTATAAATATTAAAACTTTTATTAACTGTTATAAATAAATAAAAGTTGTTTTTAAACTTTATTAATATTTTTGTTTTTTAAACAAATTATAAAAAAATAAAATCTTGTAAAACTTTTATATTAAATAAAACTTTTATTTGCTTTTTTTAATAATTTATATTTATTAACACTTATGTTTTTACATATAAATTTGCTGCATACAAAAACTTTTTAATTAATTAAAACAGTTGTTAATTTATATTAACTGCTTGTTTTTATTTTTTATTTTTTAAGCTTTTTGTTATTAGTTTTTGCTTTTGTTTTTACTTATTTTATTATTTTAGGCTAACATTTTAAATATTGTTTTAAAAAATATTGCTGCTTGTTATTTTAGATTTTTTTTTGTTTATAACTTTTTTTTTTTTTTAAAAGTAAGTTGTTATATATTAGCTTTAGCTTTGTTTTTTTGCTTAATTTAATAGATTTTTGATTTTTTTATTGCATACACTTAACATTAGTTATAAGTATATAATCTTAATTTTTTTTATAACTAATACATTTTTAAGTTTGTTTTAAATTTTTTTTAAAAATAGTATATTTATTTAAGTTTTAATATTTAAATAACAAATGCTTAACTTTGTTAATTTTATATAGTTTTTTTATAAAATTTTTGTTAATTTGTTATAAAAACTATTAGTTTTATATTTTATTTACTATATAAATATAATATTAATATATTATATAGCATATTTAAAAAATTTTATAATACATTTTATGTTTTAGTAACAGTTAATTTTTATTTAGCATTATTGTTTTATTATATTAATAACTTATTGTTATAAATTATATAATCGTTTTTAAGTTGTTAATAATATTAGTTTTTGCTTTTATTAACAATTTTATTTTTTTTATTTTTTAAATTTTCGCTAATTTTAGCTATTATATGCTCGTTAGTTTTTTTTATAATACTTTATAAATAATTTTAAGATTTTGTTTTTATTTTGTTTAATTATTTTTAATAGTTTAATAACGTATGTTTTTTTGCTAAATTAATTTTACTATTGCATTTTTAAGCTATTTTAAATTGTTTTAATAGTTATATTATTTATACTTACAATTTTTTTTTGCTAAGCATTGTTTTTTTTTTAGTTAGTTGCTGTTTATAAAGTTGTTATTAATACTTATAGTTTTATAAATTAAAGTTATTATTTTATGCTTTTTTTTTTTTTTATAATTTATTTATTTATATAAATATAATAGTTATTACTGTTTTTTTAACAAAAACATTTTATGTTTTATATATATATTAATTTTTTTATATATAAGTATATTTTATATTTTTAATATAATTTTAAACATGTTTTATATTTTTTAATATATTTTGTTTGTTATTGTTGTTTAATAGTTTATTTTGTTTAAATTTTTATTATAAATATTTATGTTAGTTTAAAATGTTTTTTATTTTGTAAACGCTTAGGTTTTTTGTATTTTTTTGTATAATGCTTTTTTTTTTTGCAATTAAAACATTTGATTTAGTTTTTTTTTTTTTTTAAAGCTTTATAATAGTTATAACTTTAAGTTTTATTAATTTTAAATATATTTTTATTGCTATTATTTATGTTTTTTAAGTTTGTTTTATATTAGCTATAAAATTTAATTTTTGTTTTTTTTTTGTTATTATTTTTTAAACAATTGATTGTTGATTTTAATTGCTTTAGCTATATATTTTTTAAAATTTTTTAGTTAATTATTTTTATAAAGTTTATTTTAAACTAGATTTTTTAATTTTTTATAAAAAATTGCTATTAAAATGTTATTATTATTTTATAAAGTTTATAATATTAGTTTGTAAAACTTTGTTATATATTTATATGTTAGTTTAGTTTGTTTAATTTTTAGCAGCTACTGCTTAATTTGCTGTTTTTTTTTTTGGATTTTTATATATATTTGTTAAAGCTTTAGCAAACCTGTTTATATTTTTAAACATATTTTTAGTTTTAACGCTTTAGTCGTTTTTTTTTGTTTTTATATATTTTTTTATTTATAGCTTAAATTATTTTAGCGCACTTTTTATTAAAAATTTTGTTATACAAAAAACTTTTTTTTTTTTATTTTAAAAATTTTTTTTATAATGTTTTATATAAGCTTTAACTTAAGTTAAAAATTTTTTAAAATGTTTTTAAAATTTTTTAAACTTATTTAGTTTGTTAAGCTTATATTGCTTAATTTTAAGTGCATTATTAAATTAATTTTTAAGTTGTTAATTTGTATGTTATATATTAGTAATTTGTTTATTAAAATGTTAATTTGTTAACTTAAGTTAGTTAATTCTTATTTATAATTAATTTAAAGCAAAAGTTATTGCTTTTAAAGTTAAGTTTATAAGTTTTGTTATTTTGTTTTATATTTATATAATATTATATAGCATTATAAAAGTTAACTGTTTAAAATGTAATAATTAGGTTTTATTTTTAATATATATAACCTATAACACAAGCTAGTTTCGCACACAAGCAAGTTTTGCACTTTTTTTGAAGTACCTTGTAAGCCAATTTTTTATGCAAAAGTATTTACACTACTTTTTAATAACTCCGCGAAAACAGGTTGTACAACAAAATAATTAGTACTATTAGATTCGAAATGAAATAATGAATCTAATAGTATTTTCTTTTATTTTGTAGCTATTTTATTTGGGCGTATAGCTTCAAAAAACAAATTTGCAGGGATTATTTTAGCGTAGTTTCTAATAACGCCTTAAATAAAATAGTTAGAAAATAAAAGAAAATACTATTAGATTCATTATTTCATTACGAATCTAATAGTACTAATTATTTTGTTGTACGACCTGTTTTCGCGGAGTTATTAAAAAGTAGTGTAAGTACTTTTGCATAGAAAATTGGCTTACAGGGTACTTTAAAAAAAGTGCGAAACTTGCTTGTGTGCGAAACTAGCTTGTGTTATGGGTTAAGCTTTTTATATAAGTTAGTTTATTTATAAATATAAGTTATTGCTTAGTTTATATAACTAAAAAAAGTAACACTTAATAAAAAGTAGCATAAAAAATATTATATAAATATAATAAGTTGTTATTAAAAAGTTAACTTTTTTATAATAAATTCTAAAAACTAGATTATAAGCTTAAATTAAATAGTAAAATAAAAAAAAATTAATGCTAATTATAAAAGGAACTTTTTATGTTTTTATAATATTTTCTTTTTTTATATATTTTTTAAATAGTAATAAATAGAAACCTATTTTAATTATTCTGGATAGCAATAAATAAAAACTTATTCTAACTATTTATTACGTAACTTTTGCGCTTATAATTGGCTATAGCTTGTCTTTTGGTTTAGCCTTTCATCTGGTTTATAATTGCGCTAGGTTTTTCTTTCAGGCCGTTTTCTTGTTGGTTTATAACACTTTACTTTATTATAACTTTGCAAAAAAAGGTTGTATAAAAATAAATTTAATATTATTAGATTTATAATTAAATAAAGAATTTAAAGATATATTTTTTTTATTTTTTAACTATTTTATTTAAAGCATTATTAAAAACTACGCTAAAATAATTTTTGTAAATTTGTTTTTTTAAATTTATACGCCTAAATAAAATAGCTACAAAATAAAAGAAAATACTATTAGATTTGCTATTTTATTACAAATTTAATAGTATTAATTATTTTGTTATACATTGTTTTTTTGCGAAGTTATAATAAAAGGAGTAAGTATTTTTATAAATAAATTAGCTTTTAAAGTACGCTAAAAAAAATGCAAAACTTGTTTGTATATAAAACTAGCTTGTAAAATGCGTTATATTTAATTATTTTTAATTATATTATATATTTATAAGCATAAAACGTTATGAAAATTTATCGAATATTTAAATTAATAATATTTATTAATATTAAAGATTTTAAAATTTAATTAAATATTCGATTATTTTTTATTTAAATAATAAGTTATAATGCTTATTAATATTAACAATTTTAAAATTTAATCGAATATTTAATTATTCTATATTTAAATAATAATTAATAATGCTTATTAATATTAAAAACTTTAAAATTTAATTAAATATTCGATTATTTTTTATTTAAATAATAATTAATAATATTTATTAATATTAAAAATTTCTAATTACTATAGTAGTAACAGTAGTAATACTATAGTAGTAAGTAGTAATTACTACTATTATAGTAGTAGTAGTAAGTACTGTTACTAATACTACTGTAGTATTTAAAAACTGTTACTACTACTACTACTACAGTAGTAATACTACCCTGTAGTAAATTTACTACTAGTAAAATTTTTCAACCCTGGGGCAGTGGTAACACCCCTGATGGCCTTGGGAACGCAACTACTGGAGACCCAGGAGGTAGCGGAGGCAACAGTGGCGGTATGGGCGAAGGAGCGGAATCTATCGTGTACATCGACCCTTCGATCTGGGGTGACGCGGAGCCCGTCATTCAGTGTGAGGCTCACATTGTGAGCCTCCGTGCACCTTCATACCGCCACCTCTACAGCTTCCTACACCGTCGGCAGTTACGTTCCCGTCATACGTAAGTTCTCTGGATGTGGCCTGGCCTGCTTCAACGTGCTGGACGCGTACCGTCCAAACGACGACGCTAGATATTCCTCTCTTGGTAATAACCGAGATCCCGGTGTGGGAGTACACGGTTACGGACACAAATACCGCCACGACTGTCACCTCGAGCTTTTATATAACGGAGAGTATTCGGCCGCCCCCATTTGTCGTTACAAACGACCCAAACCCGTTGAACGAGACTGGAGTCACGCATCCGCCCATGACAAGAACCATCACACCTCCGCCATAGGGGTTAAGGGTTATTAGGGTTAAGGGTTAATTTTTGTATCTTTTTCAACTGTTGATAAATAGTAAATACGCTTAGTAAACTGTTGGCCGACTATTAATCAACATACAATTAAACGATGTTTTTCTGTTTAACGTTCTTATAAATTTTAATACGTAAACGAAGTTTAGTCGACTAGGCGAGAGGTGATATAGTAGTGTTGGGCTCCATGTGCAACCACAAATATTTACTTCACCCCTATACCTAAGTTCCGACGTGGGATCACTTAACAGATACCGAACCCTGGCGTAATAGTCGATTTCGATGTGCCTTAGATATTATACTTGGTGAAAGCTTCGTTCTGGTGTTCAATTATAAGACTGTATGTTTGGAGTTGTTTTTGGGGGTTGATCATCAGCAGCTTAGAGGAAAATAAGGGGTATTAATCTATAGGCCAACATACTGATTCCGCCTTAAATATACCGCCAATTAATTGCATAATCTTAAAAGGTCTTAGATATTAGCTATGTAAGTGAATATTTGTCACACGAATAACGACCGTTGACACCGAAGGAAACAAGAATCAG
Source organism: Xylaria digitata (assembly GCA_022495195.1). NCBI lineage: Eukaryota > Fungi > Ascomycota > Sordariomycetes > Xylariales > Xylariaceae > Xylaria > Xylaria digitata. The sequence goes on along the minus strand of MU376956.1, from coordinate 157,319 downwards.
CCTAGGATTTAGGTCACCGATTAACCTGAACCAGCCATTTCATTCGACTGAAGGAAGACCAACCTAGGAATATTCAATCCAATCCTTGGGATCTCAAACTGATTCCTCGTGCTAGTACTAGACTCATAACACCTCTTTCTCTTTTCTTTTTTCCTTTTTTTAATCCCACAAAAAAAAAACGTTGATGCCCAATCCCTACAACCTCTATATGCGCCGTCGGCGCTTCTTTCTTCTATTATCTCCTCAAATACTTTCAAAAACCTATCATTGAGTATTATACGTGGTTACAAGGGCTAGTTAAGCTTTCAGACAGCGTAACTATTCGTAGGATATTCTCAGTAGCTAAGCGAGGTTCCGTCTCTGTTCTTTGCCTCATGTGGCTTAGTATAGCTGTGTAGCATACCAACCCCACGAAATATGTAGCCTATAATGAGTCAATCCATTTGCCATAATTCAAGGACCCTACGAGCTAGCTCATGCACGGAATACTTCGGTTAGGCTCTGATGATCCTGCCGAGATCTGATCAGTTGCCACCGGCAAAGGGTGGGTCGGATCTGCCTAGAACGAAGGCGATGTGGGCGTCAGTTACGGGGACCCCAGATGCCTAGAATATGCTAGCGCCTGCGATGAGTTATGACTGTTTTTGAAAGTTGCTCATCGTCCTCTAAGAGTTGTGCCTAGACTAAAGTCGTTAGGCGTTGACAACTGCCAAGAGCGTTTTGTTTTGTTTACGGAAAGTAGCTTCTTAAAACAGACCTTCTCTCATTATATGATCCCGATGCTTCGGAGCGGCGTGTCTGTGTGCATCAAGAGTGGTATTACCCCGCCCCGGCCCGATTCATACGTGGAGGATGACCTAGTATACCCACTTCAGAACTGAATCATACGGGCCGATACATTCGGCCGTCCGAGAGAGCCACCGGAATACATGCATAGTGCGAGTGGAGATGACATAAGTGGTTATTATCTACTCAAATATGTTTTGAGTAGGTAAGCTATCCATGGATATAAACAACGGAGGAATAACTATGTCGAACAATGTTACTTTCTAGGTCGGTAATGGTGACGAGATCTATACCAAATGGGCTATCCGTAAACGAAATATAAGATGATAGCCGCCCTAGTTATGAGATAATTGATCAACGTAGTAACAAGCTAAAATATTGAAGGGCTTTAAGCGAGGTAATTCTTTGCGTGTATACGAACAACACAATCACGAATATCGTTGCCTCACTATGCATGATAAGACGCCGAGCCATAAATAAATGCAGTAGATCTATATGATGATGCTTCAAGGTGATAAGACTGCAAGACCAATCACGCGGTTACATTGGTCAGCAGACCTCTGTATGCCAAGTGTTTAATGGTATTTACACTAAATCAAAACGAACCATCATATCTCATCGAAATCTAAGTTCGGTAAGGTTAGCAGAAAGAAACTAGGCAAAGCGACGGCTATTATTACTACGACGGTCAACGAAATCATGAGTTCGAGACTTATACGTGCAGATTTAGTACATGGGGGGTTTTGACCATGCATGTGTCATCATGCCTCCGATTCTGTTCCTTTGTAGCCGTTTCACTTCTCTCCTATCTGTTTCAGTAATTCACCTGGAGCTTCCAGTAGCTTTGTAGAGAATCTTAGGCGAAGACAGAGATAGTGGTACGAATCACGTGTATCCTTTGGTATACATTGTCCACCGCTACTTGTTGTCTAGTATTGTGATACTGTAAATCAAAGCCTTGTTGGGGTAGCTTTGTCTATTAGAAAAAAGGCATTCAAGATCGCTTTGTGTCGAGTTAAAATTTTAAGAGACCTGCGAATGTGATAGTGCATAAAAGAAAGATATAACGATAAAAAGTCATTTTATGAAGGGGCTCTTTATATCTTAGTGTCATTGTCTTATAAATTCTGAATCATAGAGTTTTCTACCCATAGGAATTATATATATGAAGGCCTAATAGTGCCCGTTAGTTCATAACTATTAACATAATTAAATTAACAAGTTATCTCAAGATCCGACAACGCAGTATAGAACGGGATTCCGTCAAGCAATAGCCTTCTGAGTCCCATCTACCGAAATATCCTTTTCAGGTCGCATACGCCCATTCAAAACGATAACATGTCTGATTTTTCTAGCTCTGCCGGTCCTAGTAAGCGTCCCAATCCCGCGGGCAATAAACGTCCTAACTCAGCCGGAGCTCCTCCTAGTAGCCCCGGTAACGATTTCGCTAGGCCTCCACCAGACTTCAACCTCGAGCAAGCTAAGAAGGAATTTTCAACGCGTTATGGCCAAGGTCTCTTTGACCCTTCTGATGGGATTGAAGTGCCCGTTGAGGATGAAATAAAAAGAAAGATTGCTGAGTTAGAGGCGATAGGAGTGACAGTAACAGACAGGAATAAAGAGCTTATTGCTAACAAAATCCGCTCTCTCAGAGAGGGCGGATGGCTTGAGAACCTAAAACTCCAGCTCGTTGGTGCGAATACTGTGCCTATTGAATATTTCAACCGACTTGTCGCCCAACACGAGAACACCATTGCCCAAGTAGCGCGGATAAACGCCAGGGCAACCAGAAAATTGGACGAAAAAGATGCTCAGATTGAGGAACTCAAGAATTCGAGCAACAAGAAGCCCGATGGTGATGGCGCGGCATTGGACAACGCAATTCTTCACGATGAAAACAATGATCTTAAGGAGAGGTTAGCCAAGTGTCAAAAGCACGGGAAAGAACTGGAAAGCAAACTCCAGGGGCTCAAGGACGAACTTCAATCGGAGAGATCGAAGCCAAAGGGGGATACTAATGGGGATAACGCTCTTGCTAAGTGCAAGAGTCGAGTCGACGACCTCCAAAAACAACTAGATTCTGCAAACGCAAGTCTCAAAACCGCCCGTGAAACTAGCTCCAGACATTACAATAACGTTCAATCGATTCGTGAGCAATTGGTACAAAGCAGGCGGAGAGAACGGGGACTCAAAGATGACATTACGAAACTCAGGGCGGAAAATAAAGATCTTTCCGACGCCGTTGTCCTAACTCAAGATGTGAAAGAGGTAGAGATCCTTAAAAAGCAAATCGTAAAATCAGAACTTGAGCGAGCAAATTGCAAAGGCAAGCTCCAGGCTCTCGAAAAAGAAAATAGAGATCTAAAGAATGCAGCCACGGCTCAAGGACAGCCTAGCGATTTGGAAGGCCTGCGAAAGCGCATAGCAGAATTGGAGACTGAGCTAGCAAACAGTAATGGTAAGTTGACGTCGCTGGAGAGGGAAAATCAGAGCCTCAAGGACACTGCGGCGGCACGGGCGGACCCTAGCGATCCGGAAGGACTCCGAAGGCGGATAGCAGACTTACTATCCGATATTAGGGCACGGGACGAGAACATCAAGGCTCTCGAGGCACTGCTAGATCAAGCGCGCAAGGCCTCCCCACGGGGACAAGATAGTGACAATCCCCAGGGATCGGTAGGTGAGCTCCAAGCGCGCTGTGCCGAGCTTAAAGCTGAAAGTGACATGTATAGAGGCAGGTGGGCTCTCGGAGTCGCTAACGACAACCCCGCCTTGGTTCAATTCTGGAACGCCGTTGAGAATACAAGCCTAGAGATCAAGCAGCTCTACCAAGGGATAGGCAGATTATGCCGCATCCTCGGCCTTGCTGATAATGTCCTCGACACACCCGCGATTCTTGAAAAGATCATCACAGAAGTGAGCTTATCACCAACTGAGGATAGGCAGACAACCGAGCTTACCATACTCAATTTACGGATCGCGAATTCAACAGCACAAATACAAATTGAATCACTTCAGCGTGACCTTGACAGAGCTGCACTGTCTAGATCCCCGGATGAAATTAGGGCATTATTAAGGGTGGTAGACGAGCAAGAGATGGAAAGGCGTGTCAGCGTACGAACCCAGACCTTCCGAAACCACCGCAGAGCCATCTTGGGGCACATCTTCAACGCCCAAGTGGAGTTCTTGGCTCTCGCTGAAAGGAGTGGTGATAGGAATGCCATCGAAGCGCTTGTTGAGCAGTTTTTACAGCCAACCTCGCTCCCGAACATCCAGATTGCTGACGATTCGCGATCGAACTAAGCTAGGGTCCTAGATTAGATATGTTTTATGCCTACGTTTTGTTTATAGCAGATACAGTACACAATACGATTTGTTTTGTTAACTTTGCTTCTGTTGTTGGTAATAGTAGATAGAATACGCTATAAAATAGTATACCCCAGATTCCTCTGGCTAGACCATTGGCTCCATTCGCCCTCGGCTGCAATATTATCAGATGTGATTGCGAGGGGGTAGATTAATCTTCGGAAGACGACCGGTCAGTTATACCTTAAAACCAGTATTATAGCCCCCACGCCATGCACCGCCAAGAAAGGTAGCCAAGAGCCTAACTACCGACCCAAGTCGCTGGTCTGGTATGAAAGCATAAACTAAGAGGCCAGGTTGTCGAAATAATGAAACATTTATGTAGAATGCTAGATCATATTCCAAATCTGACGCCCACGTAAGCGGAGCCTGCGTCATCATTCTTCCTTCAAGTCGCCTCGACCAAAGACGTTGAAGTTGAAAAGTTGTCCGCGTCTACGAATTTCGTCCTAGGCCGCGAAAGATCTTCAACATCCGCTACAATAGGCCAAAAATATTCGACGTAGTTAGATGATGCAAGACAGAAAAATAAGCGTGCATTGTAGTCAAGGTAACACAACATACCCAGGATACCCGACCCGGCGGGGATTAAGACGTCATTTCGCTGGACTCTTAGCCAAGGCAGCGCCGGCGCAAACTCGTGCTGAGTGTAAGGGTAAAACTTGCTCATTGAATATGTTATCACATCACCTCTATTTGCATAGATTCCACATGGCCGGCCGCCAGCCTTGATTTGGAGTAGGGAAACGGGATCTGTCCGAAACCTTTTTTCAAAGCCGGCACTTAGATAAGCTTCCTGAATCGCCTCCCCCCTGGCGCCATGCAGTGAAACGGTCAGCGCCGCAAAGTCTTGATAATGCAGTCCGCACACCACATATATGTAAATGCATGCACACAAATCATGGTCCATGGCCCACCTCCTTGCCACGCAACGCGGGATTTACACTTACAGATGGAGTGAGTTGTGTGGTGTGGTACATTTTCGACTTTGAACTAAGTACGTATCGAGGAGGTAATAATAGCTTTATATATTGAACAAAGCCGTTACCCCAATTTTTCCTGATTTGTCCGAGACTTCGGCCTACCCCTCACGTAGTCATACCTGTTCTTGGAGACGTCAAAGCATTTTTGGTTCGAGCGTAAGCGGCAGGAGGATAAGTTGGGATATGAAGAAAACATGATTATAGCTGGCATACCATCTATCGCGGAATGGATTAACCCACGGCTCCAACGGTTCCCTGCAGTTGGGCTCACATCATGGAGCAATCAAGCTCGGTTGGGGGGGGGGGGCGTTGCGGCTAGTCTTACCATCCTTGGCGACAAATGCTCCTATTCGCGCTTGTCTCTCTCGACAACACCTCATAGGTTGACAACTAACATGAAGATTTCTAGGACTATGTAACTTCCCGGCATGCGACCGGCCTTATGATCAGTGTCGCTTAACATCGTAACAGTCACAATAGCGCAGGTTTTCTCGGGCAAATTTCGTCACGGAATAGAGTCTTCGGCCGGATTAGCGGCGAGTGGCTTGTCTTCTTCTGGAGAAGTGCTCCACTGAAAGCCGTGTACTCAATGTCTCGAAGCGGAAATAATATAGACGACCGGCCGTGCGATGGCCGTAGACGGCCTAGTACGGGTAAATCTGTCGATATAACCTATATTACCCTAGCCATTATATCGTCAAGCACCACCGAAAGCCCTCTACAATAATTTAAAACATGTGGCACGCTGGCCAAGGAAAAGTCTGAAAGTCCCCATCCACCCACAATGCCTGAAGCCGGTTACTTGTCCGGAAGAGGACCAAAAACTTGTACCTGCGGCTCGCACACTAACATGTGCAACCACACACATGACATGCGGCATCAATCTATGGCCATTACTTCTTCTGGTATAGGGACGTCCTGCGCCACACGCCGGGGTAGGATCTTCCACAAACAACCAACAACGTCGATATCTCCCTCCGCTGACGAATACATACAGGTCCGCGATCCAATGCGACGGGTTGATCTTCGGGGTACGGCTTGTTACCAAACAAATGCAACCTAGAACAGGCTATTCATCATGCTGCTCTGGCGACGGGTGGGGATTGTTTCTCACCTTGTGGCCCTAATATCGCGTGCGAGCTAGATTTAGCAGTATTCAGTGGTCTGTCGTCCTAGACACGTCTAAATCATCGGACTCGAGGGACTGTTTGGACCGGTTTGGGAAGTAACCCATTGCATGTGTACTTTGTATCACTTGCCTAACTTTGTCTAGAATTAAAATCATTTATTGCAATTGTCATCGCTTGTCATCAACTTGTGGGGGAGCCTAAGTAAACTTTATCACTTGGCATTCTGGTTTACTTCTTCTGGGATCTGGGAATGGGACTTCGTCTAGTCGAAGCGCAAAAACTATACGGGCCAAGAAACCACCAAGTTTTTTTTCCCCGCCAGTGCTATGAGATTAGATTCAATCTTACGGAAATGCTCATGATATAACCTCCAGTCCCTCCCAGCCTGCCTTCACCTGGCTAGGAAGTGCAGGAACCTCGTAGGACTGAAAGCGCACACGCGTCTAGGGTTTGCATAGCCATAATCCGGTAAGACCCCAGGCTTCCCTCCGGCTCTATCAAAACGTTTCACGTCTTTTTTTCCGGGACGCCTCCTAGATATATATTCACCCAAGGCCCTGGCCTTGATGCAATCGATAGGTTATACATAGGTAGCCGTCTTCGCACAAAGTCAACTCTGTATGGACATATTATAGAGAGCTCACATTTCCTGTCGACGGTTCTATATCGTCTCAACACACCTATATTAAAGCAATGGCATCGACACCGTCCCCTACTCCCACTGGGGGCTCTAGTTCGAATCAGGCATGGATGGCGGCACGATTAAAAGTCAACTCTGATATTTTGTCATACTACGCTATATCTCTCACAGCCCTTATTGCCATATTTATCGTGGGTCACTGGACTCGCCGCCTAGCATGGAGTGCATCTCGATCCACGAGTCTTTATCCTATAACAGCATTGACAAGGTGAGTTCACGAGGGATGTCTCGATACATGCATCACTTTGCTGACGGCTGTCTTAGGGTCATTCGAAAGGGCTTTCTGAGAAAGCTGTCTGGCTTTACATCGGTTGGACATGCCGTACTGGTGGCCGCCTTCGTGGCATTGAACGCACTCTTCAGCTTTTACCGCGTTGACTCCAGTAAAGCTGGAAATTATGCTTCGCGATTCGGATGGTAGGTTGATGATGACCTGTAAATTGAGGGTATTCTACTAATTCTCAACGTAGGATGGCAACCGCAAATTTAGCATTCGTAGGTGAGTACTATACCGACGCCCGCTCTCCTTTTTGGTGCTTGATGGAGGCGCCCACTCTCCCAGGTCACTGCCTCTTCAAAAGACTTTGCTTGCTCCTAGAGCCCCTATAGATTCCCTCAAAGATAAATAACTAAAACCAAGTTTATAGTCTTCCTAGCGCTAAAGAACACTCCTCTTGCGTTTCTGACGGTCTATTCCTATGAACGGCTTAACAGTCTTCATCAAATAGCCGGATACACTACCCTTCTATATACCATTCTACGTAGGTGTACTCTGTCGTGCCTGCTTTTCACTTTTATCATACATCCTGGGGGCTTGCTCCCTGTTTCATGTTACCCTGAGACAGCCTGGCGTTTGAAATGCAGCTACTAACATGAAAAATATATAGATGCAGGAACTTACACTGGTTATCTCATCAAGGGCGGAAGGATTTATATCCTTCAAGAGGAAGCCGTCACAGCCGGTATTGTCTTAGGTTTTGCCATGTTCTTCACAGTTCTTGCCGGCATGACTCTACGACGAATGAAGTACGAACTCTTCTATATCATTCATCTAGTCCTGTTCGTGGTTATTGTCGTCACCCTAGGCTTGCACCGACCACACCTCGAAGAGGAAAGGGCTCTGATCGTAACCATTATAATCGCCGGCCTCTGGTTATTCGATCGACTACTCAGGATCACCCGTTTAGCTTACAACAGCATCAACAATGAAGCTACAATCTACCCACTACCAAATGGTGGCACCCGCATAGTGCTCAAGAAGCCAATAGCTCGTGCGAGGCCTGGAAGTAAGTTAATCAACCCCGACCCCGAGCCGTCATTTTGATTACGCCCATATCCAAGACGAAGATGGGAAATCAATTGAGATTACACGAACAAACAACCAAATACCAATTGCTCGGTGCTAACTGGATTTTTTAGAGCATTGCTACGTATGGTTACCGCGTATTCGCGCTTTTGAGACGCATCCTTTCACCATCGTAGCTACTGGGCCCATGGAGCTTATCATCAACACTTACAGTGGGTTCACGAGCGATCTGCACAAATATGCCAACGAGAACCCGGGCGCGACTCTCAAAGCATCCGTTGAAGGGCCATATGGAACACTCCCAGACCCTATGGACTATGATAAAGTCGTGCTGGTGGCAGGCGGATCGGGCGCCACGTTCACCACTGGCTTAGCGGTGGACATGATCCAAAGACTGAGCCCTGACTCTACAAAGCATATTGAATTCATATGGGTGACGCGAAATAGCGGTTCGTATTAATCTAAACCGCTTGTTAATTTAGTGTGACTGACGAGATTGTACAGACAACATAGCTTGGTTCACCCAGCATCTGAGTCACCTGGCTACGCATGAATGCGCGCCCAAAATTGCCTTGAAACTCCATCTAACGAGGGCCAAGGCGGTCGAGAAGACCGAGATGGCACCCTTGCCCATCCCACGCTCGCCTTCTCAAATATCTACCATCATAGAGTCGATACCACCCTCCATCCTAGAGAACGGCATAGAGACACCCCGGCTGAGCACGCAGGCCTCCTCTATAGCCCTCCGCGAGAGAGCGTTAGAAAAACTCGATACGATCGACAGGGTTGAACGGATAGAAGAGGTTCCCTCATGGATAAAAGGCTTGAGTCTCCCCGTCATATACGGCCGGCCGGACATCGAGGCTTTAGTTCGCGAGGCGGTAGCGTCGACGAGGACCGATCAGAGGATACTGATTGCTGCGTGTGGCCCTACCAAATTGGTAGATACTGTAAGGAACACGGCGGCTAGTTGCATTAGAGTCGACGGACCGTCGGTCGAGCTTCATATTGAGCAATTCGGTTGGTGATGACATGATATTTTGCGCAGCGGGGTTTAGCTTTTTCGGAGTTTGGGGGGACTTATGGCACGATTATGAACGTTTAGCACTTATGTAGGGGTGTATAGAGATAGAAATTTACGTTACGAATTAGCCCTGTACGTATGTATGCTGATAGACTGGTGCCGGCGTCCTACCTTGAAAGGAGGTTCTAGTACATGGAATGAGGAAGAGGACTAAGCGCCCCGGAAGTCGTGTATGAATTTAACATGCATTTGATTAGTGGGAAATGTTTCGGCTTACTCGCTCTTCGAATGTCTGTCGGTATGCGCATCGTATCGCAGCTCTGAAGATGCCGTAATGCGAAGTTGTAGTATAGAGTACGTGGTTAGACGAGCTAATTCATAACCCAATTCTAGGAATACCATCTATTTTATTTGTTGCAGCCTGAATCACCATTGGAGGAGGAGTGAGGTAACAGGCGAAAACTAAACTGGTAAACCGATGAGAAATCTATCAGCATGTCGCCTGAGGTGTTTCGAAAGCCTTGGTTATAGTATAGTCTAGGTGTACTGATATGGCCTAAGCGAGCGAGTCTAGACCATCGAGTGGGCTGGCGACTGTCCGTAAGTACTATACATATGATCGACCACTAAGTACCTATGGCCCGGTACCAGGGTATCTTAATGTATATATCAGCGCTGGTGGAACTATAGGAGCACGTGAGAGTTGCAACGTATAGTTCTATGTTATTCTCATTCTTTTTCTGCTTCAAGCTGGTTGTTGTTGGTTTGATTGAGATTGGCGTGGAATGAACGTGTATAATGAGGTAGCGAACGTAGATAGCGCCGGGTGAGATTCTGTGTAACCATCCTTATAATTCAATTAGCGGCTAATGTTGAAAGATCTTCCATGTAAGAAGGCGGCCATTGGGGTATAGGGATTTTGCTGATTCGCAGATCTTCATCCTTTAGCAAGATAAAAGCTATGAGGCGTTCTCATGCTATATTATGATAACCGCTGTTAGTTGTCGTTTCTAGTACTGGCATTTTTAACGAAAGATACTCGTGTATTATAAGGCCGGTCACAAAGGATAACCATGTCGAGTGCCGCTATCGCATCGTATATAGTCATTATAGTCCTCATGTGAGTTAAATTTCAATATCGTTATAGTAGCGATTTGTCGTAGTGTTGCTTCGGTGCTACCTAATTCTAGCTCAATATATTACGCGTGAGGGTGTATGAGGCAACGACTCGATAGCTGAAAACGCTGCTAGATAAGCGATCACTTTGCCATCTCGTTTCTTAATTATATTGGCTAAGACACTGTCGTTAAGTATTCTATTAGAAGTCGCACTCGTTCCTGCTTGTCTTATGCGCAGGGACACGTCGTAAGATGAGCATAACGTGAGTACATGAGTGTTACAAGAAGCGTCCTGTAAGACTAAAGACTAGTGTCAGTATCACCTAGATTGCCTAAAAAGTATCCATTTGGGACTGCCGTAGTATAGCTGTTCATCACATTGTACATATCGTGAAGCCTTTGAGAGCAGTCCCTATTAGGATAGAGTCTTAGAATCAAAGACATGCTCTCGCCAGCCTGGTCTTGATATGGTCTGATTCTACAACATCGAATGAGGTAAAACCAGACCAGCTTCTCTTGTTTGACGGAATCCTGCGGCGTATTAGGAGCAGCTTAGGAAGGGCGACTCAATCCTTAAAGGCATGGATAGAGTAGAAGATGCCAACATCCTACGTGGATAATCCTAGAGAATAGTTTCAAAGCCCAAATCTAAGCTAACTGTTGCGCTTTATAGTCTTGAATCTATTTACTATCACGTGGTATACACCGCTCTTGAATTCAAGATACTTCAATTGTAATCTCGCGTAACATTTCATGATCTGATGATGACGCGTATTGACGCTCGAGACAACTATCTTGCCTTGGTACGCCCGTTCTCATGTATCGTAAGGGTCGTCGTCCACTTGAGGATCCTCAACTGGAGAAAGGAGACGGGGAATCTGAAAGCTGCATGACTGAGAGGGTCCTCGTATTAGTGCTCCAATTCTTTTCGTCGAGCGGCCCGTGTTGCCGATGAATGTCGATTGTGGGTTTCTCTAATGCTGGAGCAGGGTACAGGGAGTATGCTCTGCCAGCTTTTCAAAACAGTCCTAGAATGTTTCTCAAATTTCTTCGAAGTGGAAAAAACTTAAGAGTTCAAACGAGAGTAGATGACGTGAAGGATGGCTTATATCACTCGGTGGAATGTAGCAGTAAAAGCGGGATTGAGATATGCGAATGCTTAGGCATCATCAGCAATAGCAATAGATTAGATCGGTACCAAGGGAGGTGCTTATTTAGTATAGCGGTTTAGGGTCAGGGTGCTATGCATGCACTTAAGGCGCTTATACGGCCCGTCGTCGTTAAAGCAGGTTGTCTCACGACGAGGATACGTGTGCGCGCTTAGACCTTCCATGTACCTTGCCTACATGTTGAATGCCAGCATTCCTTGCAAACTGGAAATTGACTGTGACGAGTAAATTAACTTGCTGCATCTTAGCTGAAGCCTGCGCAGAGTGTTAGTAGTTCACCGACAAAACCCGGCCTCTCCGTATCATCCCATACTGTCAGTTGCTCAGGGCGTCTGACATCGGCTCAAGTGCTTTATTCGTCTTAGACCGGATGGACCGTTGTTACATAACATGCACGACTTGCTTACAGGCGCCTGACAAGTCAGGCATGAGATGAACCTCAGCAGCGCTAAATCGGAGGGGCATATAGCGTGAAACTGTTTCCACATTATACTCGCCATATCGAACGCTAATGTTAGCTGTGTATTGGGCTTGATCGATCGATTCTCAGCCCCTTTAGTGTGTCTATCCAGGCGACCTTCAAGCACTGCAAGAGAGACAAGCGATTTGTACGCGTTAAGTTGTATTTGCTCTAATATTGTTAGGCTGAGCACTTGACGACATCGCAACATAAAATATTTACTGGTAGTTCCATCCGATGGCAGGTTGGCGTTATATACACTTGGTAACCAGCCTTAAACGTAACAAAATAAGTTTTAATCCTCCATGAGCTACCCTCTTAATGCCAATGATGCTTCCAATACGTGAGGGAGAAGTGGGCAATAGCCAGCCCAAGTTCCCAACTAATAATGACTTTGCCCGCTAACGCCGGCCTGTTTAATACTACACTTATTTCGTTTTTCTTTCCTGATGCCTTACTTATAAGAGCTTGGCGATGATGTACAACCAAAATCAGTGACGATGTACGCTAGGTTACCCCTGAGCTGCAGTGAGGAAGAAATCGAGTTCGTTGCCTTGCCCTATCATGTTCTCATTTTCGGCAAGTTGCTCTAGGAGACTCAGGAATGGGTCTTTTTCGTCTGCGGCCCCTGCGGCGGTGCTACCGTCATGGCTTTTCGCTCCAGGGGTAGTTGGTTGTATGGCGGTTTCTCCGTTGTCGTCCTCAGCCTGCCAAGGCGCTGGAGAGGGGAATGTGTTGGTAGGCACTGTGCCGAACATAGGGTCAAAGCCGGTGGAACTCGTTCCACCGTTGTTGTTATCTGTACTTTGAGTCGAAGTTGTAAAATTGCGTGGGCTAGAGACAGAATTGCCTACGAAAGTCGACATCTGGTGAGGCTGTTGTGCCGAGAACGTTGGTGTTTCCGATGCGACATTCACGGATGATGGAACTACCATCGGATCCCGTGCTTGAGTTAGCGCCTGTCCTTCCGGAAGTGAGTGCATCAAGGGTGGAACGCGAAACATGGGCGAGTTTTGGGACCCGGTAACGAGAGAGAAACGACGAGAAGAGACACTAGGTACAGGTGGGCCGATGGACGTTGGGCTGTTTTTGCTGACACTCAAAGAGGCAAGATTACCGAGCTCGGGCCGGTTGAGGCCCGGAGGAGCTGAGAACTTCCGCTTGAGATTCGGCCTATCATGTTCGCTGTTGTCTCGGGGGGCATATAGGTCGTGGCCCGTGTATGTGTCCGTAGTAAAGTCGACGACCACCTCCAAAAGACTTAGATTAGCACCATCAAAGTTAAATGGCTCGCCTCCTGGGCCCGTCACGTTTGCGTAGCGGCTGAAGAAATCCTCGAGATTGAACGCAGGCGAGTAGCGCATTGAGTTGGTAGCCAGGCGCTTGACAAGTTCCGTATGGGCGTTATAGACATTCTGTAAGACCTCTCGTTGGTGTTGCACGCTCACCCACACATACCGGAGCTCGCTGAGTTGTTGCATCTCCCGTGAGAGAAACTCCGCAGATGCGGCGAAAGTTCCCATGTCGCCTCCTCTTGCTCCCACTCTATTATATTGTGCTCCGTGGATGTGAACCGTGCCGGCAGTGCAGATGCAGTATCCTACAAAGGCCGGCCATTCAGTGGATCTTGTTTGCTTCCCCAATTCTACTAGTTCCGTAATAGCATTGGCATGTAGGAAGCACATATTCGTGGCTTCGATCTGCCATGATTGGTGCTGGCCTGTCACGGCAAGTTCCGCAAGGTCAATGGGCAGAAATGGCCGATAGATCAAGCAATAAATCAAGTGGTAAACAAGCTTACTGAGAACTAAAACGGTGCATTCTGGATGCCCGAATAGAGTCTCCAAACTTGAGAAGACGTCTTCTGTACCAGACGCCCAAATATCGAGGTCTTGCCTTATCTTGGAAAGGCTTGAGAGTGTATGCCATGGGAAATGTGAATCGCCCTTGACTCCCCCGGCCGCGAGGTATCGGTTCGTCACGCCCAAGATGCGGCTAATATCAATAAGCATGGCGCTGCCCCCTTGGAATTTCCTGCCACCCCCCTGCAAGGAATAGAGATTTGAACCGCTTTGGAAGAATTCGCCTTCAACCGGCAAGCCGCCGGGTGTTGGAAACCAACATGGTAACCGCAGGAAAATTGTCTTGTCGCCAATAAGACATGGTCGCTTCGAACCGCAAGACATAAATTTATCTAATAGATAGCACGACCAAAACAAGCGCCTCCTCATTTCACGTTCTAGGGGGGCGATTGGGGCGTTCGGATCTGCTTCTCGGTGCAACTCGAGCGCCATGGCCATACCAATTGCATTTGCTGTAAATTTAATTAGTTTCATTAGCATCTCAACCCCCGAGCTGTTTCGACGGCGAATATTACGTACTCAGGAGCATGTATGCTTTCTTCCCCTTCCCTGATGCGATGTAGGCTATCACGAGGAGAAGGAGTGTTTGTAGAGTATCGATTGTCGGCTCGTCAATATCAATTTCTTTTCTAGACGTGGAGGCAAAGTCCTCGCTTAACCTCACTGCAGATTGGTACCCAGTGGGATGCGGTGTATATCTAGATTCTATCAGCAATAAAGTCAAAGATCGCCCAAGCGCTCGGACCCTACCTGGCAGCAACGGCGTATATAGCATGCACTAAGTACGGTGGTAATTGATTGAGCAGCAGCCGTTGTCTGATGGATGGCTCGTCTAGTATGTGGTAAGGCTTTGCGTGGAAACGTGTAAAATACGTATCAAGGAGGGCGTCCGACGGAATAGCAGGAGGTGACTCGTTAGTCATAGCAGGAGAGTAAAGGGCTGTGTCCGACCCGGAGTCGGGTGTTCGGGATGCATCGACAGCTGCACGTTTTGGCTTGTGTTCAGATGTTGTTGTGGGAGCTACCGTTATTGAATCTGAAGTAACCGCCTCAGCGTTATTGTCAGACACCTCCGTCCTCGCAGATAGTGGCTCTTCCATAGTTGGCGAGCTAACTCCTGTTTTCTTCTGGTCCTTGAGCTGAGCTTCTAGGCCGTCTACCCGCTTCAGCAAAGCCTCAAGCACATCCGTTTTAGGCCCTCGCTTCTTGGGAACGGCATCTGCGATGATTAAGCGCAATCATCAGTGACCGAAAGACGTGTGCGCTGGGATATTCAGTAGGACGTACCGTATATACATGGGCATTGAAAAACCTGGCATGCTTCACAAGACGGGCGTAACCGATTGCATTTGATCTGTTCGCCAGCAGTTAATTGACTGTTAGCGTGTCCGCGTGGTATATCGAGACTGAGAATTCAATAAGGATCTAGGAGCCTGGTACCAACCTTACGCTTCCGACAAGATTTACAGTTCATCGACTCTCGTGGTTCGTTGCTCATTCGACGAGTCGGCAAGCGTTCAATGCCTATTTGAGGTCGCGACATGACGAGTGAATTGACACCGTCTGAGTGGGCCAAACTCATATTCACTAATTCGTATAGAAGAAGTGTGTCGCGTAAGCGAAGGCACAAGCCTCTCTCTGTCAAGACTCGAAAGGCCTTACTAGACTGTTCCAGGTCGTGATGGTACACCGCGGAGTCAGATTCACCTCTTGTGAGTCGGCTCCATCAACGGCACAAGAGCGTTCGGTTCGTCGCCGGGTTTCTATTCATACTCAATGTCGGTCGCCCGTGTCGTTGATGTAAATTCATCTGCCTTGGCCAATCACCGCATTATAGAAGTTGCAGATCATAAAATTGACTGTGGTACAGCTGAGCTCGCACGAGCGTCTAGCGGAGACGATTCACATAATAAATGTCAGTTAACTTACCCCGTGCCATAATTTTGTGGTCCCTCGACAGACGCCTAGTTTACACTACCCTACACTACGTCCTAAGATCGCGCTTACGCTCTGGGGTGCTCCATGTTCGCTACGCTAGGCTAACTGCTATCCTTCATCAGAACTCTTGACTATACTCTTCCGGGTTCACGGCCTACCTCCATTGACAAGGTCAGCGCGGGGCCGCAGCGGGGAAACACTATTACAGGGTATAGCGACGCACTGGATGGCCGTGTTGGAGAGTGTTATTCAAGTACCTAGTGTACGTGTACGCTAGACTACATAGCTCTGAGCAGGGGTACAATATTGGCCAGGAATCCTTAAGAAAAAGGTGTCCAACGCGCTAGAATAGTTCGACGCAGAGACGGAAACGCTTTGCAACCTGACAGCCGAGGCTTTAACTCAAAGTTATTTAAGGGCGTGCTGCGCACTTTAGAGGATCCTCGGCGTAGAATCGGCGTAAACGATACTAAACGAACAAGAATCAGTGTCAGTGCTCGCTCTTCGTACATAGATCCACTAGCTGCGACCAGGAGGTAGGCCAAGTAAAAAGGGAAACTAGGAAGTATACCCTTCCTTCTGCCGTATAAGAGGCGTGTGAAATGCCGGGCTTAAAATGGACCATGTCTCCAAGCCTGCTAGGGTTATAACTAGAGACCGGCAGCAACTCCCCGATATACAACAGGTGAATACAGGTTGGCGGAACGCATGTACGTGCAATACAGTGTTCGGTTACGGTGTGTAGACGAGATGACAGGCGAATGCCCTGTTCGAGCAGAATTCATGTCATATCCACCGAACGGAATGAACCGTTCCTTTGCTGTTCCTGACACGGTAGGGCGACAGGCATACTAATCTCTTGGATCTACGTTTGCTAATGTTAAAACGATGCACCGAGTCATAGGATTTTTGTTCGAGAAGCTAGACCTTTCGAGGCTACCTACTATGTATGTCTGTCTGCTTCGAGAGAGTTAGCACCTGCAAGAGTGTGCAGCGAACACTAGTTCGGTAAATTGGTGTTATGTTGAGCTGGGATCGTGTTAATCTGTAACGAACCCGACACCATTTTCATTTCTAGAATCTACAATCGTATTCACCTGCCTCAGTTATAGCCATCTTGGTAGCATGGGGCCTCGTTTCCATTAATACCATATGCTTGACGTCTGTGACTTGCATCACCTTCTGTCGTGTCGAATGAGATTCGCAGTTCTCGGTATCAGACTAGCTATTTATTAGGGCTCGGAGATAATGACCTGCTTGGCGTAGAATTACAGTGTTAGCCTTCACAGTAACCGCTGAGCAATCCGGGTATGTTCCTACATAGTAGTATGCGAATAGGGCAAACCTAAGCTTTCAGTGTTAACAGATCAGATGAGAAGTTCATTCATGGCTACGAATAGTAAGCCTATCCCCCTATTAGACGTCGAATGGTGTTTCATACCCAGGCAAAGTTGGATGCAGGCAAATGCATTCGGTGTGCCACCACACTGGGGCGACCGGGATCTAATTGGTGCGCTAATATCAGACCAGGGGTAAAGCTCCTATAACAACATGTCATTGCTAGAAAGGTGTCAAGCTGTCCTCGTGGAAGAGGTCAGGGCTTGGAGGCTTGCCCATAATAGGTCAGACGGGCAGGTTGGCGCCGCCTTAATTCACGGAGATGAGAGAGGATTGCCGATGCAAGTACGGGGAAGTCAATATATGTCATGAGTGATGGTGAAGACGTTCGCGCGAGTTGTTGTCCACTTGTGAAAGGCAATAGTGGCCTTCAGATGCGCATGTTTACACTAGGTATCATCGTTAGAAGTAATCTAAAAGTTGGCGGTGCTTCTCGCCTCGCTTACGCCATATCCAGATGATAGACAAGTACGGGTACGGCAAGCTGCAGCATACATAAATCTGCTGCCGCACCCTTAATACTGTCTACTATGCTTACTCCGTTACTAAGTACCGAGTAGACGTCATGTCATTGTGGGTTCCCGAGTCCTTGGATACCTTGTGGTTAGGTTTCGTCTATATAGGCATTCTGACGGCCGTTAGGCTTGGCTATGTATTATTCGCTTCCATTACCGACATAGGCAATAAAATACGACAGGCACAATGAAGGACCCTTTCTCCATCGACGCCAGATCGATTATTTGATGATATGGGACGAGGAATGATGACGACTCGCGGATTCTGGAACAGCTTACGGGCACAATACGATATTTTATCACTTAGGCCTAGGGATTACCCTCGTCAAGATATCTCCTTAACTCCCTATTTAAGCAAGATGCGGCTTTTTGACGACAAGATTTAATACTTGAATGGGCTTGATTCGATCGCAATAGCAGCATGTTCTACTGCGCCGTGTGATGTAGCAGTACAGCACGCGACTCCATTGCCAAGGATCTAAATTCTGAATAGCGAGGTCCTGACAGCAGAGTCGCTATGGAGACTAGAGTGGTAGGCCTAGTATAATACCTATACTATGTAGCTATGGTTGCATTGCCGTTCGGCTTCTCAATACGACTCGCTATAAGCCAAGAGAGGAAGTCTGTAAGTGCCATGGGTGGTATTAAGATATCTTTAAAGGATACGACTAACAGGCTACTTAGATAAGTCTGATTATGTCGTCTCGGTTAGCTAATCTACGGCGCAGAGTTATCATACCGTAACTTTCTTTGAGTCATGATTCGCCCTCGAGACACGTTGGTAGCCAATAGAGAACCGACCGTGGTCTGCATGTGCGAATGGACCTACTCATTATGGAAAATAACAAGTGTACGAGACATGTCCTCCTCCTAGCGCATTCGTTGTCCAATGGACTGCAGAGAGTGAGTGCACTGAAGCGGGGGGCATCCAATAAATTGGGGCAAAGGATGCGTTGGTAGTGTGGGCGTGACCAAGTCCCAACGGCTTTCTTCCCCGCGGAGCCGAGAAAAGCTAACGTAGTGCTACATAACGGCCGTCTGGGGTGGATTGGCAGTGCCGGAGGCTGATCCTTCACTCTGCAACGACACCCGTTTGTCTTTTACTTCAACTGCACTCTCGAAACGTGAATCCTTCATATATTGGCACATATGGCGATCCCAAGTATCAAGATAGTCTCGTAGCTGAGAGCAGAGCGCATGAGCGCCTCAGTTTCTCGTAGGATCTCTCGTTCCTTTATATTCTACAGACAAGAGTACTAGAAAACCGAGAGAAGCTATTTACCGATGAGCCGGTCAGCTAACTACTTAGCGCTAAGTGTGGAAGTATATGTGAAGAATAGACTTCGATCTAACCTTGATCCACACCTTAAGATCGTCGCATTATAGAAAATACTTAAACGACGACAGATCAATTCATTTTGTTCTATCACAAAGCCCTCATCTTTTGAAGGTGCCCGGTTCAACCAGTACTGCGTGTATAATAGTATGTCCGTCCGGGTTCCTGAGCTTTATATTCCGGGATGTGGAGTAGGCGGCGGAAGCCCTAGCGAGAAAATTTCTCCCGTACATTTTATAGGCTGTTGCCATCTTTAGCGTTTTTCCTTAATACCGGCCCGGGAAAGGCAGCCTAGTTAAACCATTACACTTAGAGGCTTGCTTTTCCACGCGTTAGATGAACGTGGCTTGATACCGGGGTTTCTATTCGAGGTTCGTGAACATATTTTCCGGACTACGGCTAGGAGATGAGAGAACCCTATTGGCTAATGTGTTATGCGTTCTCCGTGAGATTAGCTACGATGTTAGAAAGATGTAAGCTGTTACTATCTGCATATGCGGATTGTACCACTATGTAGCCTAATAGTTCCCCTAGTAGTAGGGTAATTGGATTTTAGACATTCCCTTTCTTCAATGCGTCTACCATGAAGAGATACCGCCTCTAAACTCCGCTACGGGAATTCGCCGAGACAGCTCTAGGGATTAAGCGCTCTTCTAAACCTTAAACTTTAAGTCGCCAATTGTACCGTTGGTACCGCATCGTGCCGTTTTACTCACGGTCCAGGATGCGCATTGGAGAGCCTATGGAAAGCATGAAGCGAGAGGCTGACTAACACCATCCCTATATACAAGATAAATAGTTTATAGTTGGTCTGCTCCCCTAGACCAAGTAGCTCACGCACGGCAAATTTCTCACGAAAAGTGCAGTTTCTGTCTTAAAGAGCTAGAAGGCAGGTTATGGTTTACCGACTTTTAGTCTACTGTGTAGGTAAGATATCCAGTTTTTCATGCGATAGGACTACCAGCGCACATATCCCATAGCGAAAACGACGTATACTGCCCTTATAACGGCGATAGCCATATCACGATATGATAGAGTTGATCGCATCACTTGCTCAGATTGGTACTGGGTACTGTGTTCCATTAATAGGACTTTGGTACAGTACTTTCCTTGAACGGACACTTTCCACGAGGCAATGCTCTAGTTGCATGAGAATGCAGTCTTGCTGCTAGAATGATGCAAAGGGTGAAATTGATAATACATAAGCAGAGTATACCCTGCAGCCATAGCCGTTCTCGAAACACCAACTCCGACTTCTATCACCCTAGTATCCGCACACGCTCTTAAATAAGTCTAGCGATCATCGGGGACACTAGTTACTGCCTTGAATCCGGGATCGCGGAAGGACACGCGTTGAGACTAGCGCTACATATTGGCGCAAGAGACGTAAGAATAGCCCGGTTTGGTGGTATATCGACTGTCGTTTAGAGAAGGCTACTGCGCGATAGCGCGCTTATTGAGTATACTAGTTGTCATTATAATCAGCGCCGTACGTGGTGAATTATCGAGACGAAGCTATAGTCGAGGATGCTAACCACGGTAATATTGAGATTCCTGTCGTAGGCCTTCTGGTTCTCCTAAAGGGGTCATCGTCGCTGCAAAGATGTGTAACGCTATTGGGAAGCCTCGGAAACATCACACTTTAAATATCAACACCAAGTTGAAGTGAAACAAATACATGTGCTCGGCTTAATTTCAGAACATCCCTTTCCCACTGGTCAAACGCACGAAGCTATACGGCACATTTTGCCCGACTAGCAGCCGGACAGTTTCGGCTGTCGTAAACGCAGTTGTATCCGCTACTCCATATGCGACGAAACCGCATTGTTCAGCAATAGCGCTTGGATCACCCTTTCTTGGGCCGTCGGCAAGATCTAGAAAGACTTTGCGGATCTGGGATGAAGACCCCCTTGCGCCTCCGAACAAGCGTACCAGCATACCCACAAGACTGGACTTCTCTGGTCCAAGAGCAGAGACGAGGACAAATGGGCCGGCATCGTCGCCCATTGCCCTTGCTCTTTGCAGGCTCTCCAGGCTATTGAACGGCTCAACTTCGAAGCTGCGGGCTAGAGCAGGGGGCGTCTTGAAGCCGACAGTATATACTTTTCCCACGCGGAGAGCTTTTAGCGCATACAGAGCGGAAGCGGCATCGTCAGAATTAGAAGCTAGGACGACGGCCGTGCGCCCGAAATATGCCGAAGGTGCGAGATCACGGGTGAGAGTACTGAGGATGCCACGCCAGCTGGCGTTATCGAAGAGGAGGGACGATGAAGCAGGGAATCCGTAGGTGTTGTTAGGTGTCGGACCGATTGATGACTCGCTGCGGCGATTGGGGCTGGAAGGCATCGATGAGGGCGCGGATCCCGGAGAAGACGTTGGGCCAGATTGGACCACGATGGTGTCGACCATTCCTATCATGTGAACTGCTTCAGTGAGAGTTGGTCCTGTCCCGTTATTCAATTTCGAGAAGAATGTACTGTGGTGTATCAGACTTGTGAAAGAAACAGCAGGATTGAGATATGCTCCCCCAAAGGACCTCTGATTGCACCAGGCCTCGATGCTTAGGGGCCCCTTTGTTTGCCTCTCGACGACCGCGAAATGGTGTGGTAATCCTAGCTCATTGAAACACTTCTCGTAGAACGGGGCGTGAGGGACTTGAACTCGAGAGGATGACGTGGTAATGCCGTAAATACTGCGCTTCGGAAGTTGGCCTAGAGATGCTAGGGCGGCGTTAATCTCAGCAGCACTCATTTGACCGGGTGCGGCAATAATCGGAAGTAGGGGGTGAGTGATGGGAGTGAAGACTTTATTAAATGTCCGCGATATCTGACCAGTCTCACCCATGTTGACGGCAGAAAACGGAGGCGACGTCGGGTATTCAGCACGTATCTTGGAGCGAAAGTACTCCAACTCAAAGTTCTCGTTGGGGTCGTTGATGATCGTAATCATCTTGACGATGTGTGCATATTTGCACGACTCAACGAAAACGGATTGCGCATAGGCCGATGGCCACTTAAAGTTACCGGAGAAATCGTGAAAAGCTGACATGATGTGACTATTGCCCCGGTTCTCGTAGAGCTTTCGACGTATCTCTTCCGGAAGCCACAGCTCGACATCGATGTATTCGACGCCCCATTGAATAGCACGGTAGAGATATTCATAAAATAAGTCGGGATTTTCCACCGGAAAACGCCCATTTTCTCGTGTGCAGCGCGTGGTATAAATGATGGGTAGTTCGGTCCTCTGTCGTAAAAGCATGATCTGTTCGCCAACGTAACTTAAACTTGGTATCTGGGCGAATGTACCGTCTCCGAGGGGTTCCTTAAGTAAGTCCACGCGCAGCTCCACGGCATCGCATCCAACAGTAAGTACCTCAATATTTGGCAAAGCAGCTCGAACATCGGGAAATGTCGTCGATATAAAAAATGTGCGAGGTTTTTCCATGAGCAGCTCGTGGTGGTTAACTTGCCCGAGAGTGAATGAAATGAAACGGGCCAGGTCTCGGCGGAAAAATAGCGTCTCGGTATACAGAAACTCGTAGTCACACTGGGCAGAAAGATATGTATCAGGAGGCATTCCGAGGTCGACGTTGTGGGTATGTATGACGACTATGGCCTGTCGATCTCTTGCAGCCACGCTAATCCTCGCACTTTCAGCTGAAATACCAAGTACAAGCTCTTGCTCCGCCGTCACGATACCTTGAAAATCGTCGGCTAGTTGAAATGGCTTTCCTAACACATCAGCAAAGGTAGACACAATCTTCTCCTGGCCGGGACCGTAAACGATCACGGCAGTTCGAGTGTCACCCCTCCGTAACCTACTACTCGTTTTAACACTACCCGCAGTAGGTGCTACGGCTTTTGAGTCGGGATCCATCGAAACGTCCGGCGTGACATTTCCATTCGTATTAGGCCGATGAACCGGCATCGGCGCCTGGGTCAACATCTTCGTCGCGTCGACGGAATCCGACGACTTATATCCGGAAGGACCTGCAGTATGGTGCGTTCCGGCGCAAATAGAGTGATGCTCCCTTTCAACTCCAAGCTCCCACGAGTTGTCGCTCAGTTCAGATGGTCACGCAGCGTTTGAACTGAAGCCAGAAATGAGATCAAACGCTGATAAGTGCATGACAAAGACTGCAAACCATGCCGTGTGCCACCGGTGTAACTGTAACCTCAGCTAAAATCCTAGTAGCTATTTATGATGCGCCCAAGCAGACCTACTTAAAATAAAAGGTGTGGGAGGGTGGTGCGTAGAAATCCTGTATCGAACGGGACTGGTGGTAATGGTGTTGAGACGGACTATGTGATATGCCAGGCTCCGGTCAGCTGAGGCTCAAGTTTAATAGGACAGTGAGGCGTAACGGAACTGAGGGGTGAACTAATTAGTAAGGTCGCAGAACTAAGTTGGGTCAACTAGGCATGAATGATATGAATGAATATCCAGCAAGTAATTGAGCCGGGAACTTACCTAGACAGAGTGAAGCGGTACAAGGTTTCCTGTCAAGTCATACTAGGTAGGTCATGGCATGAATGAGCGACAATAATTCTTCCAGCCACTAGATTGCAGGATTTTGGTGCTTAGCCCACTACAGCAGTTCGTCTCTGGTATTATAATAAGGGGGGTGCATTATATTATGTACGTTATCACCTCACGCTACCTGCCTACGTACACTACGCTAGGCTGTCTATCAGCCGGTTCATTGAAATGACCTACATGGTTCCTTGCGCTCTGCCAACTTTCTTTGGCCCCTATTTCTGCTTTTTCTTCCTCTTTTTTGCTGTCTCAGACGAGAATAAATGCCCTTCGTATTCCTTGATATTTATACATTTGAGTGATTCATTTTTTTTGCATTTTACAGCGGCTTTGGAACCAGAGATAACGGGGTAGTAAAAAACAGATGTTAAACCTACTCTCAAACTCGGCAAGCCTGGGGCTAAACTAATATACAGTAGATTGTGGGGAGGTGGGCCGTAAGAGTGAGGTCTGGCGGGGGACATGAATGGGTTGGATTGGCGGATGTTCCTGTGAGTGGCGTGTAGACTTGGCAGCGAATCTCAGAGACGAGACGAGACGAGACGAGGAAACCAGCTTTAGGCAGACAAATCCCGTAGTATCTAGGATGCCAAAACGTTTTTAGAGACTGTATGAAACCATGAAACGAAATATTTTATTTCGAAAGAATAAGCCGAGCTTTATGGAGCTGAAGACTTGATTGGGAATCGTTGAGATATCTACTATGTACTATACGTGAAGCTCCCCTGGGCCGTATCCGTCCCAATCTAGTCAAATTGAGCGAGCGATGGGTGGATAGCAGAGTGCACAGCATCTCGATTCGCTTAGATATTTGTTACTGGCTTATAAAAATAGCCGGGGAAGTACATCCTCAACAAGGCGTCGCCACCAACCCCTAAACTTTAAAGTTCAATACATCCTATAGATATCCATGATTATTCTCCGCGTCTTCTCATACGTCGCAAGGCATGTCAGCTACAAAAACGCATGCCTAGATTATATTGAAGTCTACGTAAACCCGTACAACCGGAGAATTCGGCACGTCACGTTGAAGACGGGTTACTGGTATTCTAAATTGGATGTATCGACCTAGGCTAATATGGTGCTGAAGCATGCCCCGAGCATTGGAGATATGTGTGGAGAAAGGCAACAAGAAGTTGGGGAAGACAGGGGCCACGAGATCAACCGGGTTCGCCCCATTCCTGGAGAAACTATCGAACAATTGTCCATCAATCACAATTGAGCCCCCCGAGTGTCACGGTGGTTCGGTGAGTGGTGCTGACTACACCATCAAACGTTTAGCCTACGGAGAATTTTGTAGACAGATCCGCCTAAGTCGCCCTGCAGGTGTATGTAAATAGTAATGATGCACCACAGCAACAGACGTGAAACCAAATCTGTGGTCATATTCTCGTCGTAACTCTATAAAATCCCCGCCGTCTCGGGAACAACTCAATCTATTTTCGCCTGAAAACTAACACTAGTGAGGGGAGTTCAGGACGGCTTTTAGGAACATGAGTTGTAGGTGTTCCTACTGCCTAGTTCCTAAGTCAGGGTAACAACGTGTATATTGAAACGACTCAACTGTCTCATTCAATATCTGAAGATCCCATCGGTCGCGCATGTAGAGATAGGCCGAACACTGCACTTCCACATGACTTGCACTCGATTCCCCATGGGAAATCAATTGACCAAGATGCAATAGAGTCAATAACTCAGTAAAAGTCAATTTAACGAGTGTGTGTTGTTTTCTGATGCCGCGTCTCCCTATTCCCCTCAGAGATATATGCCATTCTCTCTCTGCCAGCCATCTTCATTGGCTACACTCATACAGCTTCACTTCAATATGTTGCTAGAAAGCCTATTGAGAGCCTTAAGGAGAAATCCTCGACCTGCTCTATGCATTGAATTTGTTTTTCGGTATGCACTTAATGCTTCCCTTCGGCTTATTCACCAGCTATTCGTAGTTGTAAGTAGGCTTAAGCTATGGTTCACAGTTATATACGTTATAAAGGATAGTATTATACCCTGCGCACTTATAGTAAATATGAAAACTGAATTTACATACATTGTCACTTACTCGATTGAATACTGGCTAGAGAGGATAATCCATTTTGAAAGGCATACGTGTCAATAGGAACGGCTCCTACGATCATATCTGTAGGCAACGGGTACTTCGTATAGCAATCGAGTTAGTAAAAAAGGCATCATAAAAGGAGCGCGGGCCCTATCGTTGCATCAGATCATGAAAAAGCTACCTACGTGGGTAGGTAGGTAGGTAGGTATAGTCTCTTCAATACATCTATAGACAACCCCCCAAAACAGTAACAACTACTAGCTACATGTAGTGAAGTAGGCCGGGATATGATATAAAGGCCCCCATGCATGAGACTAGGATTAAGTATATACTTCGATGCGTGAACGGGATCAATAATAATGACGACAATAGAAACTAGGTAGACGGTCAGAATAAAACGCAGTAGATTAGTCTCAAAGGTAAATCAAACGGCTATCCCATGAATCTATCAAAATATGAAAGTGAGTGATGATAACGATCATCTTATGTTTCTAGATCCATCAAGCCAAAGTGCATACCTTACCCAAATAGGTCTGTATAACCATAAAGTTGCAATGGGTAAGATGAGTCGGTCTCGCTAGACTCCGAGACCCGATAGTTCGTTGTATATATAGATCTGGTATTCCCCGTCTTATTCCCAGATAGCCTTCCAGACGGTCAAAGTGCCTTTGGCACTAAAAGACTACTTATAATTCGAGTATCTATTTCAGTCCTTGTTGTGCCTAGTCAACAGCACTATCCTTAGACTGTGTAAGGATATCAGTTGCAGAGATATCGAACCTAAAGACGTCGCTACTAGAGGTCGAGCCCTATAAGCACGGGTTTTTCGTGTTCGGTATTCTCTCTCCATGGGATTGCTTTTTAATACTTGCATACCGGAAGAGTTAACATGGCCACGGCTTAGAGAAACTCCTAGCTTGCCGCCCCCACCGAGACATGTCTGAGATATCACTTTGCCAGGGCTCTTGCTGCGGAGAAGTAGGCATCGTGCACAAGTGATTGGTAACGGCTTGTCTGACCCAAACCGACGTCGCGCGCGCGACAGAAGATGGAAGAAGACTCTGGGTACTTACTTACACGGCGTTACATACAATAACGCTGGCCTGGTACGGTTTGTATGTTATAACGCACGATTACGGCCGCATGACATGAATCCACGGGCATATAATCCCTTGTATACCCGTGTGTAATACCCACCACATACACACAGGTGGGAGCGGGAGGGCGTGGGAGGTAGTGGGAGATGAAGCGGGGAGATTAGATTACGGTGCGGACAGAACAGAATAGGTACCTAAATAGGTATGTGTTCAGATAGACACAGTTTGTGGTTGACCAAACTATCACAAGCCTACCGAGCGAGAGTGAGGAGAAAGAAAAGGGGCCTTGAGTTTTACGGCACTTCTATCCAGACTCGGTTGAGATCTTCTGGCCATCATGTATAAGTGAGTATTCAAATTGGTCACAGAAATGATAGGCTGAGGAGATGCATGCATTACCTCTACTACCAAGTAAGGTACTTTGTAAGTAGGGTGGGTAGGCGGGTAGGTATTAACCTAGAGGTAGGTGGGCAGTAACTGCTAGAGAGCATCTTGCAGGCCCCCCAAGGTACCCAAGGTGCTCAAAGCATGCTATAAGGATTGGCTAATAGGCCTTCGATAACGAGCGATAAGTAACCGTCATTAGCGCGTCTTGTGCTCGGGACTGGGCCACGCCAGAAGACAAGCCACCCTATCTAGCGTATTGGAGGACAGCCATGACGCCAGGCAACCGAATTACTACCCGACGGCGCACCGCCGTTTTATATCAGCGTAGCATCATCTCGAATCGATGATTTCCAAGTGGTCTACCTATTCTCTCACAAATGCAAGCTCCCCTAGCTCTCCCTCTCTCTCTCTCTCTCTCTCAGCTCTAGCTAGCTTTCCTTACCTGGTCCAACCTCGATATTCCAGCTTTGGTCGAGGGGATTCTTAACAACATAAAACTTCGGTGTGATAGCGAATTCACCTCATCCTTGCAGCGTTACCTTGGGTGCTTTGGATCGAACGAGATCGCCAGCACGCATTACTCGAAGCGCTTCGAACCCATAATACTGCACATAAATCACATCCACACAGAATGAGCAGCTGATGCATACAGCCCAACCAACTTGCAATACCACGTCAATACAACCAACCTTCTGAGAATTGCTCAGTGAAAAAAACTCGCACGACAACCTTCTTACTACCGGCATGCGGGGTTCTATATATGAGCTCTTATAAAACGACATAATAATAGCCTCAACTTCTTCTTTACTTACTTCTTCATTGCTGGCCGAGAAGAGGGCACCATGACTCGCCCAATAGTGTATTCCGTCGCCCTCGGCGTCTTCGTATGCAGTACGTCATTCCCTCCTCACCTGCATCGTGTAGCATGTTACGATACCATTTACCCCCAACAACCACAATATTTTCATACGGGTATATCGTAATTGTCTACGCTCTTATCATGTCGAGACCATGTCATGCTACTATAATCTACACTCCCCGACAGTTATGCGGCAATGGTAGAACCTAGGAGCGCGGGCATTGGACGGTCGTATACGCTACGTCTAAGCACTTTTCTCCCAACGAAACATGACCCAATTACCATATCGACGCACACCACCAAGCTAACCACGTCCTTTGCTCCTCACAGCGACGGCATTAACCCTCACGTCGCTCCTGACGACGCACTGGGTGACGTACAGCGTGACGGCGTCGACGGGATCGACCTTCTCGAAGCGCCTGGGGCTCCACGAGAGCTGCTCCTCGGTCGCCGATCCCGCATGCCGGCCGTTCCCTAGCGATGATGACTGCCGCGACGACAAGACCTTCTGCTCGCTATGGCGCAGCAGCGGCTTCCTTCTCTCCTTCGCCACTATCGTCGAGCTCGCTACCCTCGTTAGCTTCCTCGTCGTCCTTGCCGGCGGCAAGTACAAGCGCGAGGGCGGCTGGAAGCTCATCGGTGGTTTCCTCCTCGCTGACGCCGTCGTAGAGTTTGCGAGCATGGGCATTGTGGTGAGTTGAAAATAGTACTCTTTCTACTTTGTTGGAATAGCGAGAATATGATTGATTGACACTGGATTCGATAGGCTTGGCTCTTCGACAATGACTCGCAGTTTGTCGTGCCGGGTTGGACCCTCGACTACTCTTTCTACCTCTGCACGTTCAGCGCGAGCGTGTCCGTCTTGCTGGCCGCGGTTCTGGCCGGTTCGGCATACGTATTACCCCCTGAGGACGACTACGAGAGCCTCGAAGACCCTCTTGATTCTTGATATGACGAATGCGCTTGTTTGGCAGTCATCTTAGCACAGCATGTCCTTTGGGCTTGGGCCCGACGCATCCTACTTCATTGATGAAATTTGCGCACGATGGAAAAACTTTTGTTACGAAATACCTTCATCACGTTGAAACAATATATAATAGCACTTGGCGTTTTTGGGGCGTTTTGGTCGTCATGGTATTATACGACTTATTTGAGAGATACAGTTGGCATCAAGACATGCATGATGAATTGACTTGGGCGGGGATGGTACTACGGTTTAGGAAACATGTTATACGAAATGAGATGTTGACACTGTTAATTATTTTTAAGGAGCCAATCTTGCCTTTTCGTGAACGGTCCGTGAATTACTTTTCTGGGTATCTTATCCTGGCGTAGTAAGTCTAGAAAGAGTGAATAGTTTAGAAGCAACTCAATCGTCGTCTTCCGAGTCAGACTCGGATTCCGAAGAGGAAGACGAGCTACTTGACGAGATATCCTCGTTCGCTCTGGCGCCTCCATCCTCGTCCTCATCCGAATCTGAAGACGAACCGGAACTGCTACTACTCCCGCTAGAGCTAGTATCGCTGTCGGACTCGCTTTCGGACTCGGACTCTGAGCTCGTATCTTCAACGGCTGCTGTCCGGAGTTTTCTCTTCCGCTTGACCCTTTGCTGCGGGCCGTCGTTGAGCTTGAGGCGCTGATCATCGTCGTCGGTTTTAGTATTGTCTCCCTTCTCTGTAGAGGTAGACTCCCCACTTGTCGTCGTAGTTGTAGTTGTTTCCGACTCATCGGTTTCAGAAAGCTCATCGAGCACCATCTCTGCGCGCATGCGCTTGACGACGCGCCGTTGCATCTCCATGTCCGTGGTGCGGAGGACGTACTCCACTTCCTCAAAGCGTCTCTTCTCCGGTGTGCGGGTCTGGCCTAAGAATGTCTTAATTACCTCCTCGTACTCCTTCTGCTTTCGCTCCGCCATCTCCGCCTTGCCGGAGATCACGAAGCCCGAGGTGCCCTTCTCCATATCCTGGGCTTTAATACCGTTTGCAAGCTCCCGTAGACGTGTGCGTACACTTCCTTGCAGTCCCCGGATATACTCGTAAAACACGTTTATATCTGCCGCGGGGATGGTGGTCTCGTCCGCATCCGCGAACACCTGCTCCAGCAGTTTGGTTTGGTGGTTCTTGTTGAACTTCCAGGTCTCTCGCGCTGTGTGCCAGTTTCGTAAGTAGGCAAGCGCGGGCTCTAGATTGACAGGTGCAGTTTTCTTGATTGGCTTGGGAGGAGCCGCACTGACAACGGCCTTCGCGGGCGTCTGTTTATGCTGCTTAGATTTCACCGGGACGGGAGGCTGCGGCCCGGCGGTATCCGCGGTGAAGGAGACAGACTTTGCTTTCTTGGGCGTTTGGTGAGAAGAGGTCTGATCCTGCCAATTGTCCTGCCTTGCCCTTTTGGCGGAATGGTCTAATGCAGGGGCGCCGCCAGAGGCTCTTCTCTTTGCATTGGGGGTAGAACTGCCAAGGTGTGCCCGGGTGTTGGGCACTGATGAGGCAGCAGGAGTGGTGGTGGGATGGTGGGTAGCGTCATGGCTTTGTCCATCGGATGCAGGTTTGAGCTTAAGACCCAATCGCTTCCAGGCTGGAACTCGCTGCGTTGGCGTGTCCCCAGTGGAGTGAAAAGACGACATGGCCAGAGATTGGACGGAGCCTGGTAGGGTAGATACACAAATGTCCTTATGTATACAGAGAGGACGGGCGATCGATCGATCTACGCCGAGACCGTCCACGGACAAAGCACCTCAAAAATGTGTGTAAAATGTGTGTCTGGTTGAAGAATCTTGACCTTCAATCCAGCCGCAGCAGCATCCGTAGAAGAATGAGAATGTCACTTCACCTCTAGCCTAGATTCTGCTGCATGAGAACTAGATCCGTTAACGCCAATGCAGGGCTATATGCTGTACACGTAATAATATATACAAAAGATTCTACCAGTCGCCAATGAAACTGCTGCAGGATGTTAAAGATCCGCTGAGGGTCTATCGTGAACTGCGCTGTAGATAGGTGCTTGTTATTTTTTTTCTTGGGATAGTGGAGATCAGAGTTAGGTACCTGTAGACTGTACCTGACCTGACCAGACCAGATGTAAAGTGGGTAAATATGTGATAATAGAATAAGTCATATTAGCCTCAATTTCCATGCAAAAGGCGGACCGAGTCCTATATCAGGTATATTACTAAGTAGGTATGTACTTTAGATAGGTACCTGTTCAAAAGTACAATGTGGCCCAAGCTCTCTCCCTCTCAGGCAGCTCAAACCGCGTAACAGCTTCCCTGTCGATTGCGTCCGGGCCAGGGAAGGCTCCATCAATACAAGGCCACTCAGCTGTCGTCAACATCTTGTTGTTTGCAAAGATCTCCCTCTATTACATCAACTCACCCAACCACACAACGAATTCTTCCATACCTTCTCCTAGCGACCTTGGCCTCGATTATCCTATCCCGATTCCCCTTTCTCGAGTTGACACCGACGTTCCACCATCTTGAGCCTTCGTCATCATGTCGGGCGGTACGTATCGATCGATCGGCTTCGATGTGCTTATTATTAGACTAGACACAGCGCTGATGTGGTTTCTTTGGATAGGAAGCGCTGGTTATGACCGGCACATCACCATCTTCTCCGAGCAGGGCAGGCTCTACCAAGTCGGTATGTTCAGCGATGCGCTACGACAAGACCCCCCCTTCATATCAGCTCTCATGCGGCGCCGTGAGGCAGCCTGGATGAGAACAGCGGTCAAGAGAAAATTTGGTGACTGACGGAAGGGCCTTTGTGTAGAATATGCTTTCAAGGCGATCACTGCTGCCAACATTATGTCGATAGGCGTTCGGGGTAAGGATTGTGCGGTGGTATTGTCCCAGAAAAAGGTCCCTGTAAGTGCTTTCAGCCTCTACCCCCAGCTGCGAAGGCCACCCCTTACGTGAGGCTGAATCTGACTCTATACCCCAGGACAAATTGATCGATCCCTCCTCTGTATCCCACATATTCCAAATTTCGCCGTCCGTTGGTTGTGTTATGACGGGGTCCATTGCGGATGCCCGTGCATTCGCTCAGCGAGCCCAGGGTGAAGCGGCCGAGTTCCGCTACAAGTATGGATATGAGATGCCATGCGACGTCTTAGCCAAAAGATTGGCCAACATCAGCCAGGTGTACACCCAGAGGGTATGGTTGCATACATGATATTTTTGTGTACGCTCATGCTGACATTTCGGCAGGCATACATGCGCCCCTATGGTGTCGCGACAACGCTGATATCGCTCGATACCGAATTCGGACCTCAGCTTTTTAAGTGTGATCCCGCGGGATATTACGTTGGTTACAAGGGCACGGCAGCCGGGCCTAAACAACAAGAGGCTCTTAATCATCTAGAGAAGAAGCTCAAGAACAAGGATCATGCTGAAGGCAGCTGGGAAGATGTTGTGGAACTGGCGATCACTACCCTTAGTACGGTACTCAGCATGGACTTCAAGAAGGGAGAAATTGAGATTGGAATAGTCGGCGGTCCGCGCGCGGACGGCAAGGAAGGCCCTGATCCCTCCTTCAGAACACTCACCGAGGACGAGATAGACGATAGACTGCAGGCTATTGCGGAGAAGGACTAAGGGCCCATAAGGCTGAAGTCTAGTCGGGTATAGCTGATTCGTCTGCAGGTAGGGTTGGGGGTTGGGTTGCCACCCCGTTGTAGCCCCATCAACATAGAGGTAGGGGGTATTTGATATGTATCCCTTGTCCATCGTGTGCAATAGTACCATGGCGTCCAATGAGGCGTTTAGCAAGCAATTCGATTTCGATGTGACTACAGCAATAATTCGCTATGACATCAATACATTACCAGCATGGTCAGACTGTTCTCACCACGTTTTTGATGGAGGCCGAGAGGAGAGGACGATGAGCTGAACATAGGCTCACTTGGTGGCTCTTGGCCGTCATGAGGTGTATGCGAAGTAGTCATTTTCATTCGATCGCAACGGTGTAGTTATCTACGAGAAAGGTTGACATGTCACTTTTGTATCAGATTTCACTCTCGATCTACCCAGTTGGGTAGTTATAAGGGCAGCTACGCGAGACTCAGCCGCCAAGCTATCCCGTGACAGTGGGACTTTACTCCGAGGACAAGGGTGTTAGCAGATTCGGCATCAGTAAGAAAGCATGGCGTCGGCATGGCGTCGCCTGGTTGTGGCAGGGGTAGGAATAGTGGATGTAGGCACACTCGCTGCCTACTTGCCTACCTGCCTTACTATGTAGGTAGATATTTAAAGATTGATTATGTGTGAATAATGATTAATACTGCTACCTTACATCTTATCTATTTGCTCTACCACAGTACCGCACACTACTACTATTCTTGGTGGTAAGTATATGTAACCAAGCAGGTAGTATTGATTATAATTTTCAGGTAGAGAGTAAATGAATGGGGCCGTTAAGTCAGAAAGCTACTATATAGTATAGTAAGAATACTAGGATTAGATAGGTACTTATCTAAGGTTAGTCTAGATTTCTTCTTTTTTTATTATTTTTATTTTTTTTACCATCCTCTCTTGCTGTTTTTTTTATATCTCCGATGCAATGTCATCATCATCATCGTTTGCCTTCATATCGATAGGTAATATGTTATAAAGTCGAGTGGGTACCCATAATAGACAGGTCAATATGCTGCGGTAGGCTATCCATTGCATACTCTGTATGCGTGTATGAATATATGTAGGAACATATGTATGAAGGTATGCATGAAGGTATGCATGAAGGTATGCATGAATGTATGTGTGTATGGATGCATACCTAGCATCCATCTATCTGGTATCGAGTATAGAAGCGATGAAACAGCACTCTCCATCTCCATCTCCGTGCAGATCAGCGCGCGATGACTAGCAGCTAAGACAGTCTAAAGATGTCCCGAATAGTGGTCCCAGCGCCAGTGACAGGCCCCCATCTAGCAATACAATACCCGTTCAGCTTGTGTTTTTTAGTGGGCTGCCGTGGCTTGGGCTCAACTACGCTCTGTTATTGGGCCGACTCTTCCCACACAACTTCGCGATATCCGTCCCGGTACCCATTCAAACCCTCTGAGCCTCCATTTTCTTTGTCCATTACACCTGATAACCACTCTCTATCGGGATTAACGTCGCTGATAGTGGCGTGCTGAATACCGTGCGACCTGTACCTATTCCCGCCCAGCGTCCTCACAAGGCTCGCTCTAATGCGTCTGTTGCTCTCTACAAGTCCCCACTGACCATCCTCTGCGTATACACCTCCCCTACCCCTACAGGGTACATTGTATTAAATGAACATTCCAGTTCGTCAGTTTGTGATATTATGCCATTTTCTGATGTGGAGCGCTGGAAAGTACCAAGTGTCTGTCGAGGGCCTTGCAGATGAGGCGTTGAATGCCACGAGATTGGACCTTGCTAGCGACTTGAGTCTATGCGCACCAGGGCTTAGTTTCCTTGCGGAGTACTAAGCGAGGATCTACGTCCAGCTCTGTTAGGATATGCCAGGTTTGAGCTACAATGTGTTCGTAGGGATGAACGCGTCGTTAGAAACTCCGATTCGATGCCGGCTTGATATGTGTTGTGGTCTCGGAGCTGGAGCCGTCATGGTCTTAACGTTCCTTGTAAATCTATGGAACACCATAGCCAAAATTTCTAGTTCAGGAGTTCATCAATAATCGAATCTGTCTTAGCTCCAGTATAAGCTTAAACAGTAACTAGACGACTTGTAAGAGTCTTGGGACAGTCTACAAACCTACAAAAACTCCGTGATCTCTTCGAAGCTGTGCCCATTCAAGATGAAGTTTCCTCGACATAGTCTCCAGAGCTGCCTGATCATCTGCAGTAGCCTTACAGTTCTTCACCTCCTTGGCCATCTCTTTCTTCCAGGGTTCTTAATACCCATCGCGTAGCTATCCTAATACTCCTCTGCGGCCAGCCCCTGACATCCGCCAGAAACTTTCCACTTCAACTAATTCCTTTCGATTTCGATCTTCGAAGATAACTACACACAATGGACGGACGTGAGTGCAAAAGACAATGGGCGCCCGACACCAGGGTCTGCCAGATCTTTGGAGGCATCGGCCGGACCATCTTGATTCTAACGACAACCCCCCCTCTAGTAAACGATTACCGGACGGCACGGGTTGCCGAAGTCCTCTCCGACTTTCGAACTCTTCAGTACTACATCGCGGCCGCGCCGACGGACCCACAACACTCTGAGGATTATTACACGGAGGGTTGGGCAGCATTGCGGCAATGTGCCTTGGACGGTCAACATATCCTGAACTGCGCGGCGGACGTTACGGTACCACAAGCACGCGGCGGTGAAGAGGAGCAATCAAAGGCGGAGCTTAAGCAGTGCGTCTACATGATCCCAAGTATACAACGAACGCACAAGTAGAAGGATACTAACCAGATGGCTCTCCAGGGTTCTATTAGATGCCATTGCTCGAAGACATGAAGCACAGAAGATATACCTTCGCCAAGCCGCGGCACAGAGATGGATCGAATACCGGGAGCAGGTTCTTCAGGGGCACCAACCGAGTTCCGCGAATCGACGACAGCTAAAGGCTTGTGACGAGCAACTTCGAAGTGTACGGTGAATCCCTATGCCCCCTGAATATCCCTACTTCCGACATGGACATGTGCCTTGAACTACCAACCGCGCCGAACCCCAGCTAACTCTCTACCTTAGGAGCTTTCACAAATCACAGACGAATCTATATACCAAGAGCTCCAATCTTCGGATATAGCAATGGGCCGCTGGGTGGCCGAAGACCCAAGTCTACGAGCAGTGCAGCGCTGGGTTCGAGCACGACCACAGACAATATAATACCCGACACGACGAGAACACGATCAACATATGCCGAGAAGAATCTATTGCCTATTACTGAAACGATCAAAAAGCGAACGATCCCCCTCGGTGAGGGTAATCATCGAGATATGCACTTGATATAGCGAGTTTTTTTAAGGGGTTTTCTTTCTTTCTTTCTTTTTTCTTTGGGATTCATGGCGATTGAATGAGTTGACCTTGACTGGACTGGGAAAAGGGGCCGGTCCCCCTCTGGCGAAATATTATGGTGGGAAAAAGGGGTTCCAGAGACGGGCTTGCGCGA
The DNA here is from genome assembly GCA_022495195.1 of Xylaria digitata. Lineage (NCBI taxonomy): Eukaryota > Fungi > Ascomycota > Sordariomycetes > Xylariales > Xylariaceae > Xylaria > Xylaria digitata. Next base: position 121,199 of record MU376956.1, on the reverse strand, counting down.
GTGCTCCTGGATGGCTACAGTCTAGATGACTTTTAGCTTGAGCAAACAATGCGCGGGTACAGCAGATACCATCCAAGAAGGTGAATCCCGGCCGGTTAGCAGACCTCCTTGGAATTGTACATAAACACCATCTACATGTACCGCGCCTGTACATATCTTTACAACAGATGTAGATACACATTAAAATTAGGCTTGAGATTACTTAGTTTGCATTGACCTCTGATGGCCGAGTTGGTGCCCATTTTTGCTCCGAACATCGATAGCCCGGATATCGGACTTACTTGACAACTAATACTCTCCTCTTCTCCCGTGACGGCTAGCTAGCTCTACACTACACCACCTACGTACATTAGTGCAATGGCAGCAACCCCGGCCAAGCTGAGAGGCAAGAAAGTGACTAATCAACTCACCCACTTATGGATCAATCTCCACGATATGGCTTGATATGAAGCTACAAGCCTTTGATGTCGGAAGGCATCATCGCGTAACGGTTGGCCGAGAAGACTGCCGGGACCTTCTCTAGCTCGTCCACCATTGATGCGAGTTCACGGCCTGGTGGGCCCTATGGGGTGGAAATTCATGGCGGAACTTTATGGGGAACCCCCCTAGCAGTAGCGTAGTGCTAGGAGTAACCCTGGACCCAGTTGGCTGGATGAAACATTCTCAGCTTGTCCCTCTTTGCATATGTACATGGCCGTAAGCTTCTTCGGAATTAGGAGCTGGTGAGTTGATCGATAATCCCATTGCTTACTGATAGGTATACAGCATAGGTAGAGAAGCATGATACTAGAGGTACTTGGTTAGGGTGTTGGTGCATGAGTCGGGTTATCCGACTAAACAATGGTCACAATATAAGTATGACGCTAGTGACCGGTGAGCTAGTTTGAGGCTTTCGTCTACGCTAGACTAATCATACATGGTGTAGCTGTATATGGCGTACATGGCGTATCTAGTGTACTCTAGGTTAGATAGCGAGTAGTCGTAGTTAGTAGTAGTATGCTTCGTTGAGAATATCAAAACCTCGTCCCGCGCGGCTACCCGTACGCTAGTGTGGATAGATATACTTGCACAGCCCGGCCAAGCCCACTAGGTTCGCCAAGGCCATCTATGGGGCTGCCTATTACGGCGTTAAGGGCCCAAAAGCAGCTTAAAAACTTAAACGGCTCCCTCAAATGGCTGAAATGTTGCTTACACACAGCGCACACAAACAACGCACGAGAATGCAGATTACAGCTGTGAGTGGTTTCGTGTGTCATTAATAGCTCAAGGTGGCAAACTTGAACAAAGAGCACCGAGACGAGACCGTCTACATCTGAAACTTGGTGACCTAGGTGAGAGAAGGTACTTTTTAGCTACACACCTCATACACATTATCCTCTTTTGTAATGGGGCACTTGAGGCTGGTATTGTTGCTAATGGCTTTTTTGCAATTAATAAGTCAACCCTGGATTTACATGTGTAGTACACAGGTATACACTATAGTTGATAGATATCTCGGGCCGCGGCACCTGCATGCAGGTGAAAAAAAAAAAATATTGCTACAAGCATCTTACCGACAATTATAACGGATCGGAACAAGATAATTCTCCGATGCCTAGCGTACCATCTACATACTCCTGCATACATAGGTCACTAGTTTAGTATAGTGTAGATTACGTAGCTAGGTACATCCACTAGGCACTGCATAGTTGTAAGCAGAATCGGGCTGTGGAAAGGGCTAGCGGTTGCCCGGTCCGCACTACGGCGGTCAGATCCTGGTTTTATGCGATAAATCGTGCATATTCAGATGTAATCTATAGAAAATATTTTCCATCAGCAGAATTACTTATCAATCAAGCATCACCCCGGAAGTCTCAAGTCTTGTCAGACATCCACATATACGTGGCTATCCGCTAAGATAATCATTCCCGCTTATACGCGAGGCCTCCAGCAGATCAGGTTCATCATCATCATCATCATCAAGCCTTCAGTCGGTAAGTCCGGAAACACAACCTCTCTCTGTCTTCAACCACTATCATCTTCTTTTGCAACCAATACATTTCTACCTACCTCGGGCATGGATCCACTCAGATCGCGGATCACGGATCACGAGTCACGGGTCACGGAGCGCGGAATGCAGAGTTTGAATACCTTTTACGGTATTTCTATCACCGACCTTCCCTCGCGTCAACTCATCTCACTTTTTATGAAGTAGCGTAGCTTTGGTTGGCCTTGTCCAATCGCCACGTTTCCCACTAATCAATCATCTCTCCTAGAGCTGTCTTGATATGCTATTGACCAGTGAAACTCTCTAGGGGAATGGCAGCAACGTCCACTTGCAAGATCTGCGAGGATCCCCTCGTCGTCGAAGTCGAGGATGAGGACGGTGAGGACGCTGGCCCGCAGACCGTTCCAGATGATTTGGAGCTTTCCTGTGGTTGCCATTTTCATTGGCAGTGCCTCCTAGACCAATCTTCCGGCGTAGCCATTTCATTGAAATGTCCGTCTTGTCAGTCGCCCTTGGCTGAGAACAGCGCTGGGCCGTCCGTCGCCAATTCATTTCTACAAACGACGTCAGGCGTATCCATATTAACGAGGTACATTAATGAAGGTGGTATTCAGGATGAATTGGACATACTTCCAGCCATAACAGAAGAGGCGTACTTGGAGGCGAATCCTCAAGCACGACCAGCGCGCGCCTTTCATCTAATGTGTAGCGAAGGCGACGTGGACGGCATTGTAGATTTGCTCCGAGATATCGACCAAGAAAACGGGGACGAACCTGCACTCTCCCCGGCGCAGCTTATTCGCTACCAGGATCCCCTCACCAATATGAAGAGTGGCCTTCACCTTGCCATCGAACAAGGAAGGGAGGAGGTCGTCTGGCTGTTGCTCTGGATTGCTTCTCCTCTGCGCACAGATGCTTTTCCTGGGCCACTCCGGGAAATTGCACAGGCAATGGGTCTACAACGGCCTGTCACACCGCCATCCGACGATATTCGTGCTCTTAAAGATGACCGGGGCCGTGCAGCTGAGGCAATTGCGGCAGAACGAGAGGGGCCTTGGGTCACTCTGTTGCAGTCCAATGTGCTTCACCCCGGTTCGCCATAACCAGTATAGAGTGACACAGCAGCAAACACCCTCGTATCTCTGATGGATGTCTCTCCACCACGAACAAGAGGCTTGAGCGCTATTATTAGCATATCCACCTATCAACAAATGTAGAGCACATACAATCGATATGCAAGTTCGTAAAACCGGTACTTTCAATATCGATTCACTATGAGCTAAGGCGTCATCTCGTCCTGCAGGTGCCAATCACGTCGTTCTTGACTAATCCTGCAACTATCCATCAACACGACAGCTTATACGGAGTCTGGTACCTATAGGGTACCACCTCACCGGGGTGTTCGTCCAAACTTTTGACTATTGAGACATGATGAGATGCAATGCAACCTTATGAATCTGGTACAGTAATTACTGGGACTCCAAACCCCTGGATCTCTCCGCATTTGATGTATTTCTGCCCCTCTTCACGATATGCAGTAGTCGGATTGTGCCCGCCTATCATTTCACTTCTGCTTTCCACCGGACCCTACTATGAGATAGTACCCACTGCTTCTATAATGGGGATTTGACAATTAGTGATTGTGGGTATTGTATACTATACAAGGTACACCTAGATGATCCTGACTACATTCCTTCCTCTTTCAATCGATCCCCGGCTATCAAAAGAGGAGATGGGATGAACCCTATCCCCAGTTAGTGCTGTATCCACATATTCCCTGAACGCCACATGGAGGCACGTCACCCCCTCGTCCCGATGTGCCTGTCCCCTCTACTACCCCTCCCAACTATGAGGTACCTGGCCCTTGTATGGACGAAGATATGTTGTGGTATGCAATTGCAATTCAAGAAAGTGCTGCGAATTGAAGTTAGGACATTATGATACATGCATGCCAAGCAGCAATTCTATGACGCGCAGTCGGACGAACGCTCAGCGCATCATATCCCCTCACGTTCATGCACACTTTTCTTAGAGGTCGAGAACTGGGAGGATGTTCTCGGCTGCTATCACCGAATTTGTCTGATCCCCAGCCCTCCAGTACCACGTTGGATGCCTAGCATCTGCAGGTCGCTACAAAAGTCCTAAACGTCACTTCGATGGTAAGGTAAGAAAACAAGTAGGCTTGCGTCACAGAGTGCATACTACCCATAACCCATCCGCTATACCTACACTTCTTCTAGTATAGAGGGACACTCGACAAGATATTCCCACGCCCGCCCGACTAGCGCATGTCACAGACACACACTCGACCTGTTGCAGAGGTTGATGTGGGAACAAGTATTTACCCGGATTTAAACGGTAGTGGAGCGGAATCGCAGGGCTGGCTAGTCGCTAAAGGTGTGAGCGGAGTGAACTTGCGATCTTTATCACACTGCGAATAGATGAAGAGGGGTTCCGAACAGTTTCACTATACCTACCTGGTAGTCCCGTGATGCGACGGCGAAGTGATGGAAGTGGAGCATGCTGAGTGATAGACGGACCAGTCTACTGCAGGAGTGGCTGGTTTTCTTAGTGGGCTCGGACTCAAAATGAAGACGCTCTCGCATACCAACTAACGGGTTCGAGCAGGTAGACAGATAGATGTGGAGGTATCACAACCTCACCGTCGTCAAGGTAGGTTTGCTTCTCCGTCCAGACCGCCCAATTTCCGCGCGATACCCGTGTCCTCGGACTTTTTTTATGCATGTTGCGCTCTAAGTGGTATGGGAAGAGAAATCTGGGGTCGGAAGTAGTCTCTAACGCTTTTCACGCAAGCACTTCCGCACAGACGATAGGCACTCCGGATACTACTACCCATTACCACTATGCAAGCACTTTAGCTACAAACGGACGACGAAGTCCCAATTAGTCGCGCGAAATTGACGAATGGTTGCGATGTTGGGACCCTTACTGTATGATTCCAGGCCGCGCGCCGTGGCGCTTCCCCTCGTTGTTCGATCCCCGTGATCTTCTTTCCCCGTCTGTGCTCTGCGTGCCGCCTCTAGGCGTTGCTTTTCTGCCGCGTGGTGTGGGGAATTTCGCGCGTCGCCCTTCTTATCAGATGGCAAGAATGAACGGAACGGGACGGCATGTGGCAGTTCGGACGGTTTAAACAGGACTAATTCCTACATTTGCTATATCGGTTCTATTATACATTTCCCATTGTGGATAGGTAGGCGAATACGTCCCGGGGTTTTCATGGAAACGAGGCCTCATGTTACCTACTCACCTTTATGCATGTGAAAATGTCCGAGAGCATGGCTAATAGCTGCAGCCTTAGATTCTGTCGTTGTATAGAACCGGCTTAATAGCGCGGCACACAGTCTTGTGACACGGGCTCATCGGTCACAGGTGTGCATGGTTACACATCTAGAACCGGCTCGATCAGCACTTGGTACAAAGGGATGTATATTTAGGAGGGTTCGACGGGCGACGGGCGGGACTCAATGTTGCGCGGGATAGGAAACGTGCCGCAGCTTTGATTGATAGCCTTGGCGGATTGGGGAGAAGGAAGGGATTGCGACCACACATACTTCCTCGCCGACCCTAGTCCCGGACGGTGGTGACACCGTAAGAGAAGATACTTGACGTACGTGAAGTGCTTGGTACGTCTGCCTACTTAGGATCCGACCAGACATTATTGCGACGTTGTCCCCTAGAGTGGCGGCGGGAGGAAGGCCAGTGGTATGTGTGGTGCTGACGGCACTTCGTCCAAAGTCTAGATTCCTCAATGGCGTTTGGCACCTTATTGTTCATAGATGACTTGATAATGTGTTGGAGATAAGCATAGCCCAGACCGGAGTCTGAAACGCGGCTTGAGACGGGACAAGACGAGACACTGGGGGTCGGAATGGAGGTGGGATAGTCGAAACGAAACAGAAAACAAATCACGATGCGAGTTTTACCTTGAGACCGGTTCGTTTTCCGGGCATTCCAATCCTACTCGCGGATTTTTTTGGATTTTCGAAGCTAAAAAGAGAGTTCAGATGAAGGATCTCGAGGGGAAGAGGAAGGTAAGGAATGATGGCAGGGGGCGGCAAAGATAGCCTACACTACTGGGCATTCACGTGGGAGCGTGGGAGAGTGGAACAAGTACTGTACAGTAGTGTTAGATCAGTTGCTTACGCTAGATACATATTCAAGAGATTGATTATTTGTGTAAACGGCATGCTTGCAAAGGAATATCCTCTCGAACAATACATGACGTTCGAGATTCTAGAGGCGAGCGGCGTGGATCTGGTTGCCTGCTCGGCTGAAGGTTAAAGAGGCTGTTAATGTCAAGTCAGCGCGGGGGAGGAATGTTCGAAGTGTCACAGTAGAGTAGGGTAAGGCGTAGAGCTGTTAGGATTTCGATGTGGAGGATCTCAGAAGATCTTCATGGGACAGGGCGGGAAGGATTCCCCAAATTGCCTAGCATTCTGAATCTGCGTATCTCGTTTGATGTGTGGCTTATCCCTTCCTTTTGATTCAATGCGATGCAGCAAACCATTCTTGGACATACTATTACTATTACTCACACGGGATCTCGCATTTGAAATCATGGGACGGCGAAAATTAACTGAGACGAGCTGAACGAAAATAAATAATGATGATTAAATTAAAAAGTCGTGAGTTTGATTGTCAGGTCTAACATGTCGTCGCGATTGGGAATACGAGGCGTTGAGGCGATCTTCATTCAGTAAGGGAAGGTGGTGAAGGTAATAAAGAAGAAAGGCGTTGGTTTCAATGTTTATCGATTACCACTCTACTGCAGAAAAATAACGTCAGTGGCGGCTATTTGGGGGGGAGGGGCTTGTCGGATGGGAGCGAGCGAGGGATCTATGAGGTTGCGTTGGGCGAATCCTGCGGACATAAACCTCGTGATTACAATGATACGATTATAGAAACAAGAGCTGAAATCTGCCAATGTAACACAGCAGACGAACACACACACTCACTCACTCGCACACACATACTCGACTCGCTGACCGTTTGCCTTGTGCACTGCGGGGAGTGAGCCGAGGCTGTTGAGCTAGCTAGCTAGCTAGCTGTATAGCTAGTGTTGGACAAATACGAGGATTCATAGCTCAAGTAGCATTTACGGTGAGACACAGATGCAGGTACAAGCATATGCACAGATGCGGATGTAGGTGAGAATGGTGTGCATGAGTAGTAGATTTTCTTCATTTGGTATCGAGATTGACTGATCATCTCGGGAAGCTTATCATCGGCCTCCAATATTCTAGTGCGACGAAATTTTCTAACCACCTTCCCTCCTTTTTGTGCGCATGTGCACGCCCCCCAAAATTTGCCAACGTCGCCAGGAGAGCTGGGTCGCTGGTTAGGGGCCCTGATAGATACAAAGTATGGGGGAGAAAAAAAATTTGATACGTAAATACAAGGGGGGTTTAAGTCCGACCCTTATCGAATGATTATAGATGGGATGGCATTTTCAGTTTCCGGTGAAAAAAGGCCGTTACAAAGAAAGCATCGGACGTGAGACGGTACCTAGCGCACTGGGTATCTTGGCTGCCGCTCAGTCTGTTGGGAATAATGTTGCGGAAGCCCCAAAACGCCAAAAGGGTGATACATGGATAAGACAGATAAGGAAAAGAAAGTAAGTTTCGGACTGAAGTGGGTAGAATAATCGGATAAGAGTGAAACGAACGGTATCGCGGTGAAAAATATGCGAGATTGAGGGCGAGGTGAATAATAGTATGAATGCCGTCCATGCAGAGATGCAAATGAATGTATGCTGGTGAGGCCGTGAGTCATCAATGAAGCGAGTCATCGTAAGAAAGGAAAAGTATATAGAATGTGTCACACGATAATAATAATAAAAAGATTAGGCCGTGTATCATAAGTAATGCTGGGTTGCGGTAACCAATCGCAGATGGTTTGGGAGTCGCTTTATGCGTTGACGGTGGTTTGCTGAGGTTGGAAGACAGCGGCCGTCAGGAACACATCACCGCCCCGAGTCGGCGAGTTCTTCATTGGCGGCAAGGGCGCGGGAGGCGATAGTGGGGGTGGCCTGTTACTGAACGCTGTCGATGCGCCGTTGCGAGTCAAGACATCCTGGCTGCGGGCGTGATGCAACGCTCTCTTCTGGCGGTGAGGAGCTGTCGTCGCCGGGCGTTGCGGGGGCCGCTCAGGGCTGCTGCTGCCAGCAGCGACGTCATTGTTGAGCTTGGTGAATTCGTTTTCGACGTCCTCGAGGAGAGCGTAGACGTCGCTGTCAGCGTAGATGCGGATGCTCTCCATCCGCTCCAGGGCTGACTGCGTGCTGCTGCTCAGACGACTACGGTGGGATGATTTCCCGTCCTCGTTCTCCTCTTCGATAATGGCCGACGGCACCCGCGCGACGACCCGCTGGGGGGACGACGAGGGTGAGGGTGAAGAGCAGTCCAGAAAGGTAGCACCTTTGGTGGGGCTGCGAGGTGGTGTCGAGACGTCGTTGGCACTGGGTTGCGTCCGCATGCCCATGGCCTGTTGGAGTGTTTCACCGTTACTGCCAAGACCTGTCGTGGCAGACATTGCGGCGGCCGCGGCGACGTGCTCGAGCAGCTTCTGTCTGACGCGCGTGCGTCTGTTCTCCGCATGCTCGAGCTTCGTCACCCAGTCGTCAATTGAGGCGTCGAGCTCTGCTAATGTCTCCTCCTGCTTCAACATGGACTCGTAGCTGAACTTAGCCATGCGCGGCGAGCGGAGATACTGGCAGACCCGCGATTGGAGGTTCCGGCGCCCGGCGCGGAGAGATGTGTATGTGTGACGGAGGTAATCCGTTCTTTCATCAAGCTGGCGCAGCTCCTAGAAAGTGTTAGTTAATATACCATCGTCGTTTTTTAGCCCATTGGCTTGCTTACCTTAGAGAGACTGTCGACGTCCTCCTTTCTCAATACTTCGAACCTCACCGCTTGGCCAAGGGCCTGTTTTTGTAGGTGCATGACCTCAGCATGATCTAGCTTCTTTGCGGCGTCACTGGGCCTGTATCCTTGGGGGAGCGTCTCGAAAGCTCTCCGCTCAGTACTCAGGCTTCTCTTCGACTCGTTTCGTCCGTGTTTGGCGCCAATAATAGTGCCGTCTGTCCGCTTTCGGGGGCGACCGCGCTCCATGATGCTTCCGGAGTCGGACTGTCCTCTCTTGTGAGCCATTACAGAAGCACAGCGTACATGTACATCAGGATCAGGTTTGGGAATTGAAGGGATCTCTGTAGGAGCTTGAGACGCCGCAGCTGCTGCGCCTGAATGTTGTTTCTCCCAAGGTGATGGAGAGCGGCGTGTATCCGGTGGCGCTGAGATCGGAGTCGGGATAGTCGAGTTTGTTGCATAGGTCGTAGCGGATCTTGGTGTCGTTGTTGAAGCTGTGGCAGAAAGAGGTGTGAAGGGTGCGAAAGGAGCCCGTGTCTTTGGCGACTCGTCCGGACGTGGTGGCCGCACGGGTTGATCCTGTTGGCTACTCCCTGATCTGAGCCGGCTCAGTGAGAGTTTTCGAGCAAGCGCCGGGAACGTTCCAGCCTGGCTAGGAATTGTGAGCGGTGCGAGATCCTTTGGGGAGAGAGGTTGCCTGCTAGGAAACTTTGAAAGGTTTGACGAAGGTGGTGTGCCATTTTTCACTACTGTCTCCGCCGTCTCGTTTGACTCCTTGTGCTCTGCACGCAAATTAAGTCGTAGTGTATTAACAGGAGTACTAATTGAACGCTCATGAAGAGCTGGTCGTCCAGGAATTGTAGCTAGATATTGTCAATACTGACCATAGACAAGACTGCAGACTCAACTTACGGGAGTCCATAGAAACCTCCTGTACCGTCGTCATAGGCCCAAGTTCAGGGACGCTGACCTTCCTCCTTCGCGTCAAGTTGTGTTCCTTGATTCTCAACAGAAGTCCATTTGATAGTCCTGATTTATCTGACTTGTCTGGGGACTGGCCCATTGCGATAGCATGTGCTTGTTCCAGATCAAGAGGCTTTGCTGCCGTAACCGGCGGCAGCTGCTTTTCCTTAGGGAATAATTGATACTTGCGTGCTTCTTGGTTATGCATCCTCCAAGCATATGGCTTCTTCTCATCCATGGAGTGAGCGGATACTAGCTGTATTGAACAATTCATGAGTTATGTTGGCTCTCAAGAGACTCTTAGGGCATAGTGTGGGCTTACCGAATCTGTGGAAGCTTTGGCGGAAAAGGTATTTGCTATATAACTTCGGAGGCTATTGGTCTCGCCATCGCTCTCTATCATGCAAGCTGCGATATGGGCCATCTCCGTACACGGCCCTATGTACGGGTAGATCAGAGACCGCAAAAAGAAATGAAACGGAACTGCACTGAGGAAACCTGGAAGAATCGTTCACAACGGGAAATGATAGGTTGGCAAATATGATGATTAAGTTTATAATAAATAAATATGGTGGTCAAAGAATGATGGGCGTGTATCGAACATAGCCGGAGATGAGTTAGTGCAAGGTTCTCTCCCTTTGAGACGAGAGACGGCAAGGGAAAGCAAACACTTTGGGATGATATAAAGATGGACATATAGCAGCCAGGAAACAGAATAACGACGGGTTGGAGGTTGCAGACGATGCATGTACTTAATGCATGTGTTATACCTGTGCATAGGGTTAGTATGTCACTAATAAGGTGTAAAGAGACAGTGCTCTTTCTTTTGGGTGAAACGAGACGAATAAGTGCGTCTGTTAGAGGAATCTGTACCGAGTACTATGGATCCGGCACAGTAGCTCCAGATAAGTTCTCACGATCACAACCGTCAGACCCTTGTCGTCTATTCTAAGCCCCCATGACGCCGTAGCTCATCGTGAGTGCTTGCGAGCTTTGCTGTAAGTCAGACATCTCGTGCAGCATACCTAAACTCCCCCGTGCGGCGTGCTTCTGCTGGTGCTACTACGGTACAGTACACTATGAATGCTACACTACCCCAGGAATAGATGGTATCGGGATGCTTGCCATAAAAGTTTAGACTCAATTGGGCAACTTGAAAGGGGTTCCAGATCCCAGATTTCCTGCAAGGATAGGGATTACTGAAACGACTTACCGTGGTAACTAGCCAGGGGTATGGTTGCTATGACCCCCGACTGCCAAGACTCTCTCCGACGAGTCCTTGCAACCGAGCACAGTACCTCGAGCCCCCCCATGTTGCAAGGCCAGTAGTGTACTGTCAGCGTGACAGAAACTTTTCCCATGGAGTGGGAACAAAGGAAACGAGGTTTGATACAGACTAGGACTATTTAGAGGATCTTTCGGAGATAGGTTTTTTTTTTTTGCAGAATTGACTGGATTGCTTCTGGAGAGGATTTACACTTGCTTTGAGACAATCGCCTGCCGTGTTTTGAGGGTTGGATAAGTTGGCTGATAGGCGAATATCCAGTGTTTATGATGTAGGATAGGTACGTGTGAACCTCCATAACCTATTGGGTTACGATCTTTACAGCGAGAACAAGAGGTGATGACTGCGCGCCCCCCCAGCAGCTATATTATCCCCAACACGGGAGGGGTCTGTGTAGATACATCCACGTTAGGTACTTATTAAGAATAGTGAGGTCGCCATTATGATCCGCTATCACCGTAGCATCAGTCTGCAGGAGAATGGGAATATGAGAAGACGTGTGGGGCTGTGAAGACCAGTGCTCCTAGGTAGTGATGAGAATGGGTATAGTAGTACATTACGGCATATGCAAGCACTGTATATTTGATATTGCTATCATGCGATTAGAAACAAAGCGAGTGAGGGGAAACAATTCCTAATAGCTCATGTCCCAAAGTTGACATGACTGCCTCCTCATACTATGTACGCTGGTATACCTACCCAGACAAGTGGAGGATAGCGAAGTGAATTATGAAACTACGAGTCAACCTGATACCAACGGGTGTGTTTTAGACATACTACGTTTTCTCCTCTGGTGCTGCTTATGAGTGAAAAAAGTTTCTCTCTCAGGATACCGACCATGAACACCATGTAAGCTCATCCCATCATGATTCACACAACTGCCGTTGTAGATGCAAGAATAGGTTCATCCTTCTCAACGGCACGCAACGGCACGCAATACGCAGCCGTCATCAATGTGGCTTGCATGAAACTTCTCAAGCTCCTAGAAACGTTTGCGATCGCCATTCCAGGAACGCTCTGCATCAGCCACCATATCATGCAGCCCAAAATATAGGCTTTTCGGACTTCGAATCTGTAATCGACGAGAAGCTATTCTGGTTTACGGATTCTTGGGAAGGTGCACATTTGAGAGGATCAGCGTTTTTGAAATGCTCCTTAGACTCGTGACAGAGCATGCAAGCAGTTACATTCGGTACTAACCCATTATCGTGGAAGATTGGCCGTACATACAGCGGAGAATTTGCCTCGTGGGTTGAGGTTTCAGGGAATTCACACCCATAGCACAAATGACAATGGCTGATTGGCTGCTAGCAACCCCCCCGCATGAATTATCTGGTACCTGAGGTATAAATACTAGTATCGGACTTAACGAGGGTCAGATCATGATCATAATTAGAAGCGGTGCTATTATGAGGGAAGGGTCAGTATATGCTTAATCCAGTAGTATGCAAGCAGAAATGCTGATCTTTTAAGGTAATAATATGCTGAATCAGTATCTTATCTTATGCGCGCTTCTATCTTACTTCTCACACCGGCGATATAGAGGGATATATTTCAGTGATAAGATATTACAAATGGGTATAATACAGTATGTTCACCGAGCTCGGATGTCAGCGCGGCTAGATCCTCTGTGTGTGATGGCTGACAGCAGCCGTACACTACACTAGTGTGCATATATTGGTGGGTATCCATAACGGCTCTATCACTCGCAGATTCCGAGAGTTGCTGTGACTTTTCTTTCTCAAGGTATGCTTGTGTTGGACGCCGAGGGCCTTGACACCTTGCATACTTATACCGACCTGAACAGAAGAAGCGTAGGATACCAAAGGTTAATACACTACTGTACTCCGTACGCTAGTATACAAGGGATATAGTACTGTACTATGTATAGTGGACTTACACTACACTAACCTAGTCGACCTAGGTGTACGAGCATATAGGGATCCCGTCTTGGTATAGTGCTACTAGCAAACACCGAATTCGCTGCCTCGCTTAGGGTTCGGGCTAGAAATTGTCAGTTGAGCAGGAAATAGAGCGAATGCCCTGATGACAGGGACATTCGCCTGCTTCATAGTATGCAGTATACTTGAATAGCACGGTATTATCCCAGTAAACTATGTAGTAGTGGGTAGTGTAGAATAGGTGGCTGAGCACCTTGCCCATTATCACCTGTATTATGCCGTCATTCCTCTCAAAGTGAGGTAGTGCTGACCTTTTGCTTCAAATCGCACTCTGTTCTCACTCGCTTATAATACCGTCTAGCAGTTGTATTTTATCTTTTCAAATGTTAAGGGCACACACACTTGATTACAGTACTTGTTCTTCGGCCATCTTGTACCTAATTAAGCATGTACTAACATTAAGAAACATGAGAAATCATGAGTAGAAAGACGACTCCCGACAATTGTGGCGTTAAGGAATGTTCCAATTCCACTATCGAAGCTCTATAGAAGCTTATGTTATAGACAGGGTTTATCCAGTCAAGCTAGCCAACCCCCTGGAGGGAGCCCAGATCAACCAGGAACAGTTCTTGAAATGAGCCTATCGGGGTCCAACCGTCATCTATTACGGAACTTTCCTTTCCAGGAACCAGTCAGGATTGAGTCTTTTCGTCCCAACGTCACTAAGCAGATAGAGTATAGACAAATTGCCCACGACAGTTCATGAGAGTGGCATTTGTTGTTTATCAACACTCCAAAAACATGAATTTTGGCATTATCATGACGCTGCTATACTTGGAAGTGTGCGACAACATCATGTTTTTTTTTTTCTCTGAGCATGTGGTGTTTCGGCCAGCTGCAAATAGTAGCAGGGCCAGCCCTGACAGGTATGGATCTAGATATGAAACTGCTTGTCGGACTTTGTTTCAGCCCCGGCCGAATGCCCCGATCGGAGGGATAAGCAAATATCAAAACGGTGTGCTGCGGGGCTCCATGCGGTCTCCAAATTTATCTCCCGGCGTCCTGCAACCTGCTGGGCTCTGCAAGAAATATTTCTTTAGGTATCACAAGATTTGGTGGCGGCGTGGGAACGGCACTGATAACCGGGAGCTTACGGCACAGAGAATGGGGGATCAAGTTGAAAGTTTTATCGATTCTAACGTGTTGCGTCTTCGACGGCGGTGTAATGATGTCGCATCAGAACATTATGGCGAATCGTAGAAGGCCTCTCACGAACGAGTGCATCACTACATTATCTATCTTAAACACTCGACTTGTTTTAGAGTGGCCATTCAACTCGCGATGTCTGTACTACATCCGGCTCTTTCTTCAGCTCCGTAAATAGTGCATATAAGACACGGGGTTGCCTCGGGCGTAATACTCAGTAAGCTGTAGCGGTCTTGGAAGCTTCGAAAAGAATTTTTTGGAGTATCTTGTGTAGCCATCAATGCCGTCAACTGCATTCCTGTACCTTCAAGGGAAATTGTGGTCGTGGAGTTCTGGGGGTCTCTCATCTTCACTAATGCATCCCAAGACTCATAAGCTTTACACTACTTACATCACTTTTCCCTACTACCCTACCCTACGTACATTTATACTGAGAAAGTCTTTGAGAAGCCAATGTGGGGGTTTATCCTATCCACCATTTTACACTATCTTACACTATCTAGATCTTATCTAGCGGTAAAAAAGGCGCTTGCTTGGCAAACTCGATCATTACCCAGGTAGACGAGTGACAGGCGCACAGACAACATAGTGCATGTTACTGCATGTTACTCCATAACCCCGCTCACTAACTTCACAAGGCAAAAGGGCCTCGACAGGGAGACTCAAGGGGACCTTGCTACGATAGTGCAAGGGGACTTGACCCTGAACCAGGTTGAGACCACCGTTACCTACACTGTACCAAAGAGCGATTGCAGTATTGGTTCGGTTAGAAGGACCCATGAGGGCGGATTCCTGGTCCGTCACAGAGTCACAGGACTGTAAGGTATGGACAATCTCAAATAGACACCACTTTATGCTAACCATGTCTTTGGTCGCCCATCTTTGCTTTCGCCAAAGACGCCTCCAAGGCTAGGCTATGCCGCGCTGTGACGTCGCTGTTCACGCCCAGATCACGGGAGTAGAGATCTCATGAGGCCAACGAGCCATCATGTTGGACATGGTGCGCCGGCCGGGTTGTGCTAGGGCCCTGGCCTCGTATAGTTACGGTGGCAAGGCAAGAGCCGCAGAGACGGTTCTCAGTCTATCTACACGACTAGCCGAGTAGTTCGTATACCCCCTTTCAATATTTACCACACACGCAAATTGGCTATACAACACTCTGTTAAGCCCTACGTCCACTAAGAGTGAAAATGCTCTCCTTTTCCTAGCATGGGGGCCCGCAATTTCCCGCCACGCATCTATCGCAGGGTGATACCTCAATGCATATGGTGATGCCCGTTCGCTGTATGTAAGCGCCCGAATGCTCTGTCGTCGAGTGCGATTGTAACCTACTCCGAGTATGCAGTTATAACATACTCATCACATATCGCCCCAAGGTTGTTGGTGATAGGAAGACCCGAGCAGCTGGCCCGCGGGTCTTGGAGCTTGGAGATACTTTGTCGCCACCGTCACATTTCCTCTCTTCGAGCGAACCGTATATCGCCACTACTAGTACGTTGGTCGAGAAAAGCTTCGCGATCGCCACTTTTTATCATGCAATACCCCACGTTTATACGGCTCTAAACCCGGCTGCAGGAGCACTGATACCAATTTCAAGAATTAAGCAAGGAGCATATCAAGTGGCAACGCTCAAGCAGATTCCGTAGCTTTTACTTTGGCGGTTCGTCCTGCGTAGCTAACGGGTACTGGTCAGCTGGCTACTGCCGAGAGTGACACGGATGTTGGACCCACGACGGCCTCGCCTTATGTGAATCCTCTTGGTACACATGTGACGCTATTTCGTGAGTCAGTGTGAGAACCAACTGTTGAGATGAATGGGGGTCCACCGCCCCTCAGTGATGGGGTCGAAGGGGGTCATCTCATCCTGACTTTAAGTGATTTGAGGGGCATGGGGGTTGCTCGCGACTCCGATGAACTTCTACTCTCTGAGGCGATAAGGAATCCATGAAGATTAAGTAAGGGTTGAGAACAATTTGCGGAAGCTGCTAGACCGTGAGCATCTCATCAATCATAATGATTCTTTCTCTCTAAAGCTCTCTTATGCTCGAATAGACACATTCACATCTTGGCAGAGCTCATCACTTTCGATCTCGATCTAGGCCCAATCGCCATTCATCTGTTAGCATATCCGTGACGCCTCCTCCCAACGCGCTTGTTCTTACCGTATACGTCTCAAGGATATTTATAAATCACTAATCAATATCTACGCGTAGAGTTTATGCCCCTTGATTACGGGTGAAGCTGGTTACTTCTCAAAGCTCGATGCATTTTAACATGACAACGTCACATTCATCTCATTTTTTTCTTCCAGTCTAATTACTATCTTTTCATTGGGCCGCATTGCTTTGAGTATGCCTAATAAACTATGGAATATAGGGTCGTTTCCCGATTGGACAAGGCGAGCTCATTTACACAGGCGACCTCATATTCGTCAAAACAACCCGATACCCATCCGGATCCTCAAACGTGGTACCATAACGGTCCCAATACGGGTTGAAGCTCTTGACAGGCTCGAAGCCTGCGCTTTTCATGCGCGCCACAGCTTCTTGATACGGCGTCTCACCCGGCATGTAGAAGACTAGCAGGTTGTCTTGTGTTGGCGCACGCCCCGCGCTGTGAGAGGCATGTTGTGTAAATTCGAGGTGGTAGCCTGAGGACGGGGCAGAGGGCGAAGATGAAGGTAAGATTAACAGCACGCCGTCGAAGCCATCGTGGTCTTTGAATGAGCCTTTCACTTCGAACCCTAGCCCGTTGACGTAGAAAGGGAGGAGAGACGGGATTGAGTCGGTGGGCCTAGTGATACGGAGATGAGCCTGCGCCTGGGAGAGAGGGTTATTTGGGCCGTTGTTGGACATTTCATTCGTGTTCCCTTTCCGGTTTGCTGTGTGGTAGGTGATGTGATGTTTGATAGAGGTGAGTTTGCGCTAGAATGTGAGTTTCCGAGACATTTGACTAGTACGGGAGGCTGAGAGGGGATGAGCATGCCGACGTCGGCTTAGGTCTCACGGCTGACTAAAATTTTATCACGAACTTGATCTCATATACCGTTAAGCCAATCATTTATTTCGCTTGTATTTATTATAGTATTTCAATTCTAAATAAACACCGAATGACCGTCTCAATTGCGAGTTCATTGTCAGTTATCAACTCTTACATCTGCCTCCGAACCCTTACCTTATAGGACTGAGACACAAGAATAAAGGCACGAGGCGTACATACAAATTGAGTTTAATATATATTTATAGATTTTATTTGCATACCTTAAAATATGTTGTCACCCCCTACTTCGACCTCTTAAGTACCCCATCCCACAGCAGTAAGGGATATTAATGCCTTGTATGCAGCTGACACCTAATTTCTTCATGGTTAAGTCTAGTAAAGAACCATCTCATGAGGATATACAAGGCCTACGGCGCAAGGGGGCTGGTTCGCCTGAGATGGCTGGGACTGCTAATTCGAGCCCGGAAAATTGACAATCACTTCCTAGATTACCTCATGACTTCTAACATATTTAATTACCAATAATTGTATACGTCATGCTACCAAGACCACGAAACGCTGTGGCGTTATGGCTTCAAGCGAGATCGTGACCGAAAGGGATATGATTGTCAACGGCATCCGGCTTGTCGTTGTCCCAGGAAGATACCCGAGGAATATCAGGACTAAGAGCGTATACCGAGCCAATTTTCGCTCGCAGTTTGGAATTAGAGGATTATAGCTAAAATGCCGAGAATCTAGCTATGAGGAAGAAGGGAATATGGTCTCCGATCTTGAGAGGCCGAAACTACTGAAATGCTAGTATAGCCTTGAAAGGCGTGTGTCGGGCTTGATCCCACGTTGTTGGTAAACGACTATCCCTCTATACAAAGACTCACTCAGAAATAGCACACACACGCAAGAAGCTAACAAGGCAACTAATGACTACCTAGGTACTCATAACACATGGTTCTTGTAACTTGATTAAAAAAAAAGTTAGATACCGATAGAGTTTGCATTGAGGCTATCGTGATGCTAACTTTTAGCTCAACCGATTATCACTTGGCAGCTGGAAAACGAAGTCCCTTCCCTTCTTCCCTAACCTACCTAAACTGGTTTGGGCGTTTATCCTGTCGCCATGATGCCGGCACCCGATGTTCCATATTCCACATGGGTATTCCATGGAAACATTTAGAAGGATTAGTGCAGCGTAGTGTAGTATACACTATGTATGCATCGAGCAGGTAGGGAGTAAGTAGTGGATTGTGAAGTGCACTAAGTTAGTGTAGTAAGAAGGGGGCTTTAGTGCACAAGCATGGGGTCGAAACAAACCGGCAACATGCCAGCCACATGGTGGCGAGCCCTGTGACTCCGTTCAACTGGGATTCATAGGTAATTCTCGGCCAGATTTAGCTTGATCCTTTAATAGATATTCGATTGTGAGCTAGCTGCAAGGCTGGGTGGCGATGACTTCATCACGGGACACTAAGGTGTGTGAAATTTTAGAGCCGTTAGGGCACTTGCTATCTATTGACTACCTAGGTAGGTACTTATTTACTTGGGTTGGGTAATCAAGAGCTTGCCTTGTAGTATGCTATGCTCCGGTGCTATGCTCCGGAGCTACACTATCTCAATCTCATCCACAAATAAGTATAGAATGCATCATACCCATTGACTCTACAATCGGTAACTAGGGGCAAACAATTGTCGCCCTAAAATTTAAGCATCTACTATTTATCCTTTTATATATATATAAATAAATAAATAAAAAAAGCAATACTTTCCAAGGTTAAAATATTGCCTTAATGCCTTGCGGTACAACTATCTATCAGGTTGCAAATCACTATGAAGCAACCAATGAATTCATACAAATTAGCACTGATGTCTATATATATTAACAATTACACTGACAGAGTAATACATATCTAATCTTGTAGTTAATCCGTAAACCCGTTACATTTGCCTAGCATTCATAGAGGTCATCACCTTTCCTCGCGCCTATTTCCGAAGGAATGTAAGGCCTCGTAGCTCTATCCAGTAACCTAGTCAGATTTCGCTGCAGAATATAGGGCATTCTGTAGTAGTAAATATTTTCAACAAGCCTTTTATGAGCTCTTCGTGGCGTTGGAATCTACCTGCACGCCTAAGAATTACTCGTTAATACTAAGGTATTATCCTCTAGCAATGCCTCTACCCTTACCTTCCACCTCTATTTAACTTTTTTTCGTCTTCTCATTGTTTATTACAAGTACTCGCTATCAGATTCTGCATAACTGGTCCTCTATTTTAGAGTCTCTGCTACATCTTTCTAATTTTTCCACGTCTAATTGCTGTTGCTATGTTGCCTTCCAAGAACGTCATAACCCAAGTATAAGGGGGTGATAAATATTCGTTGTTACGCGAATAGTCTAATCTATCACTAACTGAGACAGTCTGTGCGCTTACGTACACAACACCTTCTTTATTCCAGTAGGTGTGACATTACTTGTGAGGTGCCCCTAGAAGCATACCAAACCCTACAAGATTCTCTTTGAGCTTGTCCTGAAATAAACAGGGGTCGCTTGGAAAGAAGCAGCCTTCTCAAGCACTTCCGGAAGCTACACTCGGGTTATATGCTTATTTTGTACCTCAATGAACAAAATGCAGGCTTGCTGATTCGCCGTGATGAAAAGTAGGTTCCATAGGTACTTCATCGTCTTTCACCTACTTGTGCGGTTGATGCCCCGGGAGGCCGTGGCTGACCCCATTGATAGAGAAGGTAGAGACTATCTCTTACCCTATCTAAGTAAAGACACACACTTCAAACAATAAAACAAAATAAAAGCAATAATGGCACCGTTGCCTTTCTTTTATTTTTGTTTACACCATACACAATATCTCCTGTCAGTCTTCATCACAACTCGTGACAGCTATCACTGCATTTTTAGCCCCAAGCAAGCTTAGGTACTAGCCCGCTTTAGGTACTTAAGTATGTACTTCTAAAAGGCACATAAGTTGAAATGCGGCTGATCACAGCTGGCAGACAACTGAGATGTTTCTCTGCTATATCTCAACACTGTACTCCGTAAAAGCCTCCATATTAATTAGGTATGACAGGTCACCGACGAGTAACGGCTGGCAGCGGCAATATAGCTAGCATTACATCAGTAGTACTAGCTTAATTCGGCAGGCAACAATACGTGAGCCGCAAGATAGATATTTACTTTCTTACAAGTCGCCATTTCCATGCGGGGCAGTGAGAGGATTACCAAGAGCAGTTCGCTGTTCTTCAGAAGACTTCAGATCAACATTCGTAGTGCTTCATTCGCTTCGCCAGTACCGGCATCATTGTCGCCCGTTCAAAGTTTCAGTTACGGCCGCCGTCAAACTCGCAGCTACAGTCATACAAAGATGGCGCCACGTGATCCCAACACCCTTGCCAACTACGGCGAGTGGCTCACCAAGCACACCACCGTCAACTTCAAGGTTGATTTCGAGAAGCAGCGTCTCGAGGGATCTGTTCTGCTTGAATTAGAGTCGCTGACGGACAAGACAAGCCAGGAGGTCATTCTAGGTGTGTATTTCCTCCAGTCGTATATTTCTCTTTCGTGTGGTTTAGGCGTTAAAATACCTTGGAAACTTTCTACCCCCACCGTCCCTTCACCCAAGACACCTTTGGTTTTTGCTATGAAGGGTAATTATTGACGCTCGGTATCTAAAGACACGAACTATCTGTCCATCCTGTCGGTCAAGTCAAACTCTGCAGATCTGCAGTGGGCTCTTAAAGATCGGGCTGGGCCCTATGGCTCGCCGCTTCACGTTTCTCTACCTGAAGGTGTGTCTCAGGGTGACATCCTGAAGCTGGACATTGCGCTTGAGACCACCAAAGACTGTGTGGGACTCCAATGGATGACGCCGGCGCAGACTGGCAACAAGAAACATCCTTATGTTTACTCACAAGGTCAAGCTATCCTGGCCCGCTCCATCTTCCCGTGCCAGGACACCCCTGATGTCAAGTCTACCTTCACCTTCAACATCACCTCGCCGCTCCCCGTGGTCGCAAGCGGCGTCCCAGTGCCATCAGATGATGCCCAGGGCAACGGGGATAAGCTTTTCCGCTTTGAACAGAAGGTCCCTATTCCCTCCTATCTCTTCGCCCTCGCTTCGGGAGATCTTGAGACAGCCCCTATCGGCAAACGCTCCGTCGTAGCAACCGGGCCTGAGGCCCTACAGGAGGCTAAATGGGAACTGGAAAACGACATGGACAAGTTCCTCGAAGTGGCAGAGAAGCTCGTCTTCGATTACCAGTGGGGCCAGTACAATGTTCTGGTGTTACCCCCTAGTTTCGCCTACGGCGGAATGGAGAATCCGATATTTACGTTCGCAACGCCTACTATCATCAGTGGTGACCGGCAAAACGTCGACGTGATTGCCCACGAGCTTAGCCACAGCTGGAGCGGCAATTTAGTTGGCTGTGCCTCGTGGGAACATTTCTGGCTCAATGAAGGGTCAGTTCTCCTCTAGATTTTGGATAAACCCGGGTCTTTCTAACTAAGCTGTGACAGCTGGACTACCTATCTTGAGCGTCGAATTGGCGCTGCCATCCAGTACGTATTCCGAATACTTTGTTGTTCGCCTTGGCGATGTTTGAATCTCACCACCCCTGCATACCCCTGAGCTTGTTTGAAACTTTTACTGTACACGACACTTGTTGACTCCTGATTTCGGACAGCGGCGCACCGCAATTCGATTTTAGTGCCATCATTGGTTGGAAATCGCTTGGTAAGTCGGCTTGTGTGTGTCGTGCGGATATCAAGCTCACCAAGACCTAGAGGACTCCATCACGCTGTTTGGCGCGGATCACGAGTTCACCAAACTTATCATCAATCACAAGGGCGTCGATCCTGAGGATGCATTCAGCTCAGTTCCTTACGAGAAGGGCTTCCATTTTCTCTACTACCTCGATAGACTAGTCGGTCGAGAGTACTTCGACAAGTTTATCCCTCACTATTTCCGGACTTGGGCTCGGAAATCTTTAGACTCATTTGAGTTCAAGCAAACTTTCCTAGATTTCTTTGAGAGCTATGGAAATGATGAGATCAAGGAGAAGATTGCCCAAATTCCATGGGAAGAGCGATTCTACTCACCTGGCTTACCGCCCAAGCCGGAGTTTAACACAGCATACGTCGATAGCTGTTTAGCACTCGCGGAGAAATGGAAGCAAGCGGTAAGCGTTGGGTCCTTTCTTGCATATAAAATACGCTCTCTTGCCACAATGCTGACGAGGGATTCAGAACTACCAACCTAGCCCTAAAGACTTAGAATCATTCACGGCGAACCAGATCCTCGTCTTCCTGCAGGCTGTTCAGACCTTCTCACCTCCTCTGAACGTTGAGCAGTCCCATCTTCTGGGTGCAACTTACAACATCAGTTCATCGAAGAATGTCGAGCTGAAGGCGGCATACTACCTCATCGCCCTCCAGGCGGGAGACAGGTCGGAACTCCCAGGAGTGGTTGACCTACTAGCTTCCGTCGGCCGGATGAAGTATGTCCGACCACTATATAGAAAGCTTAATGAGATCGACAGGGATCTGGCAGTGAAGACCTTTGAGGACAACAAAGACTTCTACGCGCCGACAACGAAAGGCCAACTAGCCAAGGACCTCGGGCTCAAGTAGATGTCTTGAAACTACGGATTTCCGCGCATCCTCTGAAACATGTAGCATCTTGAGGTGCGCACTTATGGGGATTGCAAATTCTGTTGTTTTTCTTGAGAGGAAAAAAAAAAAAAAATTTAAAAACGAAAAAGCCTTGAGAATATCCTACTAGGCATAGCCAAAGATAATATCTCTAGGCTACCCCTCAGCTATATAATACCTAACACTTGAGGTAACCAGAATTATCGCGCACAGAGTGAATTCCCTCGGCCAGTTATAGTGACGTAAACAAGAACAATACCTCTCGCATCCTATAGGTGAGTACTAAGGTAGGAGAGACATAAACATCTAGGCAGCTAGAAAGAGGAGGGAACTGACCTCAGGAATTGGTAAATAAATACGTCGTTGCATAATCTAGTATAGTGCATTGCATATGGTGGATATTATCTGCCTACGTGTATCGAAGAGAGCACTCTAGCGCCTGCATAGAATTAGGCATACACAATTATGACAGGTGGTGGCAGCGCTGAGTCACCTGGCAAGGAGGGAGGATATCAAGGAAATGACACGTGAATCCCACCTTTTACTACGCACTGGCCGCGTCAAGTGCCCACTTTCGTCATACCTGCATATGTATGTAGCCACACTCCTCATGTAGCTATACCACTCATATACAGTAAGGTAGCTACCTACTTATGTACCTATATCTAGCACTGTGACCTATATCTGGTACTGTGTTTACTTACCTTCGGTGGGTAGGTATGTACCTATTAGGTAGGCCGTAGCGGGAAATTAACGAGGCGCCTAGTCCCTAAGTCGCGATCGCGTCTGCCTCTCTCTCTCCCTCTATCTCTCACTGCCTGTGCCGAGCTCTTTGTACACAAGTCGCAGGCGAAATTCCTTAACACCGTCTCATCGCCGAGTCAACCAGGATACAACTAGGATACAACACACCGCATTCTCAGTGACAACAACTTGCCTAATATCTCTAAGAATCGCATCGCACCTTCATCTCATCGCATCGCCCATTTTTCTATTCAAGCTTGACAGGAGCAGGCTCGACTTTCCGTCGCTCACACCGCGCCTGCCCTATAGTCATCTATCCGATTAAGTGGCTGCCTTAGCCGATTGCCCCTTGTCGACCGCCCCTTGTCTTGACCAAAGCCTTTCCGACATAACCCACGAACCTCGACTTCCACTGTCGCAAAAAGCGATCGGCCCTACCTCGAGACGCCGTGGATAAGTCGAGTGAGGATGACAAGGGGCGAGCGCTTCTGATGCGCCAGAAGTTGGGTTGACTTTTTGGTGGACAGACTTTGGAATTGCGACTAAAGACCTCTTCTCTTTATCTTCCGAGGGGCGACTGATTGTATGGTCAAGGACCAATCTACACCCGTTCCCGACTGCTACGAGCGTTGTAAACCCCCCTCGCATGTTATCCTGATACGACCAGATTGTCGCGTTTCGCGATAACCAGCTGCATTGATCGAACTGTTATAGTAGACTCGAGAGGCTTGTCCTCTAACTGCCCATCATGGCTCCCGCTGGTGGTGGAAATATCAAGGTGGTGGTGAGATGTCGTCCATTCAATAGTCGAGGTATGTTCGTCCATCATCTTGCCCCCTTATGCGTATCTCATGGAAGAAAATGCAGTGTATATGTCGATGCTTTAGCTAATGATAACAATAGAGATCGATCGGGGGGCAAAATGTATTGTAGACATGAAAGATAACCAAACCGTCCTGACGGTACCATCCGACGCAGCGCATAGCGGGAAAGGAGCCAAAGATCTAGCCCCTAAGTCTTTCGCTTTCGACAGGTCATACTGGTCTTTCAACAAAAATGACCCGAACTACGCTGGTCAAGAAAATCTCCATAATGATCTTGGAAAGCCTCTCCTGGATAACGCGTTTCAAGGCTACAACAACTGTATTTTTGCCTATGGTCAGACTGGTTCCGGAAAATCGTACTCTATGATGGGCTATGGCAAGGAATACGGTATCATCCCCAAGATTTGTCAGGATATGTTCGAAAGGATCGGTGGGCTGCAACAGGACAAGAACACACGATGTACCGTCGAGGTTTCCTATCTCGAAATTTACAACGAAAGAGTCCGAGATCTTCTAAACCCGTCAACGAAGGGCAATCTGAAGGTCCGAGAACACCCCTCCACTGGTCCCTACGTCGAAGACTTGGCCAAACTTGTGGTCGGAAGTTTCCAGGAGATTGAGAACTTGATGGACGAGGGTAACAAAGCCAGAACCGTCGCTGCCACGAACATGAATGAAACGTCCAGTCGAAGTCACGCTGTTTTTACTTTGATTCTAACGCAAAAATCTTTCGATACTGACACCAAGATGGAAATGGAAAAGCAAGCAAAGATCAGTCTGGTCGATCTTGCTGGTTCGGAAAGAGCGACATCAACGGGTGCTACAGGTGCTCGACTAAAGGAGGGTGCCGAAATCAATAGGTCACTCTCAACCCTCGGTCGTGTGATAGCAGCGCTGGCCGATCTCTCGACAGGGAAGAAAAAAAAGGGCGCCGGAGGAACTGTCCCATATCGAGACAGTGTCTTAACGTGGCTCCTCAAAGATTCGTTGGGTGGAAACAGTATGACAGCCATGATCGCAGCTATTAGTCCCGCTGATATCAACTATGACGAAACTCTGAGTACCCTGCGCTATGCGGACTCCGCCAAGCGAATCAAGAACCACGCCGTCATCAATGAGGATGCCAACGCCCGCATGATAAGGGAGTTGAAGGAAGAACTTGCTCTATTGCGAAGCAAACTTGGGGGCGGAGCTGCGGGAGGTGCTGGCGGTGTCGGTGGTTCACCTGTGCCACCCGAGGAAGTGTACGCTGAAGGTACGCCTTTGGAACAGCAGATCGTCAGCATCACACAGTCCGATGGGTCTGTCAAGAAGGTTTCCAAAGCAGAGATTGCCGAGCAGCTCAGCCAAAGCGAGAAGCTGCTAACTGACCTTAATCAAACTTGGGAAGAAAAACTACAGAAAACTGAAGAGATCCACAAAGAACGTGAGGCTGCATTGGAGGAGCTTGGAATCAGTATTGAGAAAGGGTTTGTCGGATTGCATACACCAAAGAAGATGCCACATCTGGTCAATTTATCAGATGACCCTCTACTAGCGGAATGTTTGGTTTACAATCTCAAGCCGGGGAAAACTACGGTTGGGAATGTGGATTCCAACGCTGAGCATCAAGCTAACATACGCCTTAACGGCACCCGGATCCTTCATGATCACTGTACTTTTGATAATGCTATGGACGGTACCGTCACGATAACGCCGGGCGAGGGCGCGTCAATTATGGTTAACGGTAGGCGAATCACCGAGACAGCACGGTTACACTCTGGATATCGAGTCATTCTCGGAGATTTCCACATCTTCAGATTCAATCATCCTATGGAAGCCAAGGCAGAACGCGACGAGAACCGACAAAGTCTACTTCGTCATAGCGTGACAGCAAGCCAGCTGCAGGGCATAGCGCCCCGATTAGGTCACGAGCGATCCGTGAGTAAAGCTGGGTCGGAGTTTGGTGATAGTCGCCCCGATTCTCCTGCGCCCCTTAGAGAAGGACGAGATTCAGATTGGTCGCTTGCGAGACGGGAAGCTGCTG
This sequence comes from Xylaria digitata, assembly GCA_022495195.1. Classification (NCBI taxonomy): domain Eukaryota; kingdom Fungi; phylum Ascomycota; class Sordariomycetes; order Xylariales; family Xylariaceae; genus Xylaria; species Xylaria digitata. Next base: position 94,725 of record MU376956.1, on the reverse strand, counting down.
GTGCTATTCTTGGCACAGACAAGAATCTTCAAAGCCTCACGGATGAAGAGCTAAACGCCCTTTTTGAAGATGTTCAGCGCGCCAGAGCTGAGCGTGTTAACGAACGCGAGGGCGACGACGACGCGGAATCGAACTCGTCATATCCTGTTCGTGAAAAGTATATGTCAACGGGTACAATCGATAACTTCTCTCTTGACACGGCGCTTACGATGCCCTCCACTCCCAAAGCTGGTGAAGACGAACGGCTCAAAGAAATTCGAGAGACCATGCAATCTCAGCTAGAGAAACAGAAGGAAGAATATCAAGATCAGCTCAAGAGCGCCGAGGCCGCGAATGTGGAGGTCGAGGAAATCAAGAAAGAGAAGGAGCGAATGGAAGAAACCCTAATTCAAATCAAGGCCGATATGGAAAAACAACTGGCAGTTCAAAAGAAAGAATTTGAGGCTAAGATAGAGAAGCTAGATCCGCTCAAAAGACCGAAAGCCAAACCCAAGCTTTCGGAAGAAGAGATACAGCAAGCAAAAAAGGTTGTCGAGCATTGGAAGGGCCGGCATTACGTGCAGATGGCCGAAGCTATTCTTCAACATGCGGCAACTTTGAAAGAAGCCCAAATCATGAGCCAAGAACTTGAAGAGAATGTCGTCTTCCAGTTCACAGTGGTAGACCAAGGCCACGCTCTTTGCTCCTCCTACGACATGGTTCTCAATGACGTCTCAAACGAGGATGATATCGTGCTTGAGCAGACCCAGAAACCTTGTGTTGGCGTCCGCGTGGTCGACTATAAGAACATGGTGATTCACCTATGGAGCGTGGATAAGCTGCATGACCGTGTACGGCAAATGCGTCAAATGCATCAGTACCTCGACCAGCCAGAGTATTCCCGACATTTCAAGCTTGATAATCCATTCGTTGAGACTTGCATGCCCGAGTATTCTCTCATTGGCGAGGTTGATGTTCCCTTGAAAGCTGTTTTCGACAGTCGAGTACAGGATTTCACGCTAGACGTTTTGTCGCCTTATACATCGCATGCTATCGGAATCATCAAAGTGTCACTAGAGCCTTCTAGCGCTCGTGCACCCTCGAGTACTTTGAAGTATAACGTGGTTATGCATAACATGGTCGGTTTCGCAGAACGAGAAGGAACCGACGTGCATGCTCAGCTGTTCATCCCAGGCGTATCGGAAAACGGCGCTACAACAACACAAATGATCAAAGACTTCGACGAGGAGCCCATACGATTCGACAGCGTTCATAGTATGAGCGTCCCTCTGTTTGGTCCCCGGGACATCAATCTCAGGATTGCCATCTTCGCCAAGGTCACTGCAATGCACCTTGATAAATTACTCAGCTGGGACGAGATGCGTGACACCACGCCTGGGTCAGAGAACAAGCCTCAAGGTGCGCGCATCAGTGAATCCCAATTCTATACCGCGGAAAAGCATGATTTGTTAGCGCGAATTCAAGTTCTTGAAATGGACGAAGAGGGTGCGTATACACCTGTGGAGGTCACGCAGACTAGCGAGCTAGATGTTGGGACATTCCAATTACACCAAGGCCTCCAAAGACGCATAGCCATCAACCTATCTCATAGTTCGGGCGATGCTTTGCCGTGGGAAGATGTCAGCTCAATGAGAGTTGGTCAAGTGCAGCTTGTGGACCAGTCTGGGAAGGTTCCTGACATGGCGTCGCCTACTCCGGATATTACTCTAAGGCTTGGTGGCAAACCAAGTTTTCGACAAAATGCGAACGGAACCCGAAGCGCTACAATATCTGGACATTGGGATTCCAGCTTACACAATTCTCTATTATTAGATCGAGTTACCGCAGACAAATACAAGGTTCAGATGACACTCTCGTGGGATATCACTTCAGATAATCTCGCAGAGCCAATGAAATTCTCCACCAACCTGTACTGTCAGATTCTTGGGAGAACGTATGTCCGTCAAGCCTCGATGCTATCAGCTCTATGGCAGCAAGTACGGATCGTCCATTCTTCAACGGCGATATTCTCACTAGGCTTGAAGCCAGCTCCAATCAAGCATGCTGGTGACTTGTGGAGAATGAACAGTCAGCATGATTATGTGAAAGGCGAAGAAAATCTCAGCAACTGGGGCCCGAGAGGCGTATCCCTGATAGCGGACTACATCGCAGCGAGGAAAAAGAAAAGGCGTATTGCCGAAATTGGAGCCGCCCAGCTTTGGCTCAAAAAGATCGGCCTGCCAGAGCCCAAAAACAAGCCGGTCGAAGCTGATGATCACTCTGAAGAAGAACTCTCACCGGTCAAGGCCCACGACGATGACGACGACTCGATCAATGCGCTGCTCAATGACACACCTGAAACTTCGCGGCCCTCGACGCCCAATACATCCAATGAAGATGAACTTCCAGAGTCAATGGAAGGAGAGTCGGAGCTAGAAGGTATAGAAGCTGTCCAGAATACAGAAGGTGCAGAAATTGCAAAGCCTCCAGAGGGCGCGGAAGGCGCAGAGGGCGTAGAGAATGCACAGAATACAGCCGGTGCAGAGAGTATTCAGAAGATAGAGAACGCAGAGAGTACGAAGACTGAGGACGCTCCTCAGGAGAAGCCCCAATCTGAATATAACGAACAGGAAACTGCAACCCTCACAAAGTGTATTGATCTATGGAAGCGTTACCCCGATCCCGTCTTCAATATTTTGAGCCCAGCCAACATCCTCCCTCCCATGAATGGTATAGCTCCAGAATCTACTACGCCACCTATACTGATTGCTACAGTCATTCGGATACCTAAAAATCCATCTGTTCTCAAGGGCGGCTACCTCCTAGTGCCGAGTAGCGATTCAACAAAATGGGTGAAGCGATTTGTCGAACTTCGACGGCCTTATATGCACATCCACAATGCCACGAACGGAGATGAGGTTGCCATAGTCAGCCTTCGCAATTCGAGAGTTGACAGTCAACCCGAAATATTAGCTCTTTTTGGTGGACATGATGACGGCCCCGACGTTGAGGTGCCAGTTGACAATAGCAGCAACGGTGACTTTCAGCCAAGCCATCGGAGAACATCCTCGGGCCGAGTCATCTCTTCCATATGGGCTGGCAATCAAGCCTCGGCGGGTCCTGGTCTCGGTGGATTAAGTGAACGTCTACAAGCTGGTGTGTTCGCGGTCTACGGGACCGACAACACTTGGCTCTTCGCAGCTCGCAATGAACGAGACAAACTTGATTGGATCCTTCGCATCGACCAAAGTTATTACTCGGGTAGTGCCAGTGCCAGTGGTAGTGGAGCTGTGAGCCCATTACCCAGGCATCATACTCTTGGCGATGATTGAAATAAGAATAAATGAAATAACACTCCTTCCGAAGAAATCACCCTCGACCACCCAGCTAGCCTGGCTCTACGTTCTTGGATGCAATGAAGTCATGACAGTAATCTATCATTATCGTACACAAATTCGTGCAGCATATGTAATGGCCGGGGGAATGTGACAACCAAAAGGCGTTCTTATCTTTTTTTTTTCTTTTGTTATAACGCATTCATCCTCGTCTGTATCTATAGATCACGAAACCCCTTTTTATTCTCGTGTCAGTTAGATTATACCCCTGGCAACCTTCTCTGCGAGGTTGTCTAAAGAGAATAGAGAGGATCAATATGGTGTGGAGTAAGAAAGATATATAGCTTGTGCCGGAGACTTATTTGTCATTGCAGTGGGAGCGTGAGTGTGGGTGTGAGTGTGGCCCTAATAAAATGCAAATGCAAATGTGTCTAGGACTCACGGTCTTTGGTATTTGTGATCTCCCTGGTTTGTTACGAGGACGGTTGCTTGAGCTTTGAGTCGAAGAGTCAAACGATATTGTTAGGCTGGGGGCTTTGGACTCCCTTGGTGACTTACTATATGCTATGCTAATACGGACTATATACCTCTTGTTCTAAGCCCGGTGTTGTGATATCCCGTAGCTTAGACCGATGTCTTCGGTTTTATGCTAAGGTTGAAGTTTAGGAACTGCGTATTATGTAGCTATCGCTCTGGCCGGTAGGCTTCGATGTCGGTGCTATATATCTCTGGTCTTTTACACCGTACCTACGGGTAGCGTTCTAGACTTGTCACAAATTAATAGAAAAGTGAGAGAGGGTTTGTTGACGCTCTCTCGAAACCCATGAGCGCGCTTGGCATTGTCGTCGTGGTGAGGATACGGCCGTCGTCGGAAAGTCGCCGTTTCTTTCGAGCTTTGGGCAAGTTGCGCAGTAGGTGTGCTCTTCTCAAGCCCTGTGTCTCGCAAGCGTTTAACCATCCGAGCCCTAGAGAGATGCAAAGTTTGGGAGAAGTTATCGACACAGCTGTACTAGCTCAGCAGCGTTGACAGCGGGATCTTACGGATGAACTTATCTGTGCCCTTGTAGTATTGTCTTTGTAAGGGGAGTGCCCCGGACAACGATGGTCGATAGCGAGAATCCCATGATGCGCGAAATAACAAGAATTGGGTTCTATTTACTGGTATACGAGGTTCGCAGGAATACGTTTCATAGATTTTACGGGATGATGCACCAAGTATTAAACGGCGCCCGACTGGCCGGAGTATTGCGAAATGAGACTTGAGACGCTGTACAAAGGCATAAGTTTTCAGATAGTCTGAATTAACTGTGTCTATTAACGTGCTTTTTCACATAGCTTTAACTAGCGATCTAGAAAGGAAGAGCGAGTATCGGCCCGGATCTTGACGTATAGATTGCTCTAAAGATCTTATCCCCTAACTCCTCGATATCGCTCTTCGTCAGTGATTATCATCTATTTACCGTACCAAAGCTATTGGAAGGAAGCCAAGCTAAGGGCATCCCAATAACCACGTACACACCCGTGGCAGTTAGCCAATGTGTGTTCAACTCATTGTATGATGACTTGTCCCCCTGACAATGTAGTGGAACACGCAACTTTGTTGCAACCCCTTTTCGCGGAACCTACCCGGCAGAGTCTTTAACTCTCGATTACCTAAAAAGGCACATGGTAGCTGGGCTTGTTATAGCAGATACACTACCCCTGATAATATAGCCGTGCCCCTCTCGGCTGTACCAGCTAATTTATATAGTTCAGCTAGAATGCTACGATGCTCGGCGACTGTTCAACGGTATTTTCTTTGCGTGGCTTGGCTCTTGTAAGCTATGCCTAGCTGTAGTAAACATAAATAGTCTGAATCACAAAGCCCGAGCCAACTATAACTGTACCGTAATTGCCGTGTAGGCACCAGGACTAGTCAGAACTTGACAACCACTCGGATAGTTATTAATGGGTGATGCATCATTGCGTGACGTAAATCTTGGTACCCAAGACGATAACTACACAAAGAACTAATGCTGCTTTGCTTGCTCGCACTCGCGGTATTAAGCCCAAGCAGCTGGATCTAACAAATCTGGCGATGTGTCAAACGAAGTGTTGGCATTACTCCGACTGGGTCCTTGGACGCGGAATGTCCCAGTATCTGAGGCCCACACTGTGGGTATTCCTACTACATAGTATGTATATTCTCATGCCTAATATAGCTAGTTAGTGAAGAGTCCGGCTTATTGTCCTTATAGCTGGGATTGTCTATTAATATGTGTGCATAGATATACCAGCCAGGGGATCGTCCTCCTCAGGAGCCGGTCGCCATCTTCATCGGGGTCTATTGTCTTCCGGCATGTCTGCGCAGGAGAACCTAGGCTTTTGAAATCGGAACATACTGTTTGAACATGTTAACTTCCTATCTCTCTCGGCTTCAACCACTTCTCCATTATCGTGATCACGCTCTTAGATTTAACCTCGTTCTAACACTATACCAAAGATTGTAGTTATGGTAGAGCACATGGCATTGATGCTCTGACAACGCAAATCACTGACAGGAAGTTTCGGAGCGAGGTAGGGGGAAAGAGCAAGAGATTATTATAGACCTCAACCCAGGCTATCAAATAATTTTACCGTTATAAGATCATAGGTCATAGTGTGTTCCCGGTCTTGCCTCTTGAGTACGTGGGTTTCACTGGTACTTATAAGCATGGAATAGGCGTATTAACACCATATAATCTATGTATCATATAAGTCCTTCATATGGGTATCAGAGTCAAGCACACTAGGTGTTACATCCGATTGCACTCAAAGGGTGGAATAATATGAAGTGCCAAAGCAATGGGTATATGTCCGATCTGACCATGCGTAGAGTTATGTACAAAGCAACGAGCGCCCTCGAGGAAATGCAGGTGCACAGAAGGGATAAAGATTCTATGACAACGAGGGTAGATAATAATGGGTTATCGTGTCGGCAAGGCTCGGCAGGGCGTTCCCCTGCTTCCTAGACCTTCCAAGCCCAAAAATGGTAACCAGGGCACCAATATATACACAGAATGGCTCTTTTTCATATCTTACAGGATCGCAATGACCTGATACGTTCCCACTTAGACGACGGAGGTAACGGGGGCGATCATGAAGACCTCAGAAGACTCGTCCCAGTCAAGGTTGGAGGTGGCGACCTTCTTAACACCGTCCTTGGTAACGGTCTGGGTGATGGTGAGCAGACCGGTGGTGGCGTCAGTGGCGGAGGCGATGACGGAGCCTTCCAAAGCGTTGGCGCAGCTTCCAAGAGTCTTGCACTAAATGACGATATAGCGTTAGCAAAATGCCCCCAATATTACGGTGATCTTGCGGGAAGCGGTTTATTTTTTATTTTATTTTTTTCAAGCACAATTCCTAGGCAGTTGAATATCTAGGGTCGGCTCGAATAAAAAAACTGGCGTCAAGGATAGCACTTACGCGGGCAGCGAAAGCAGGGAAGGTCACTCCGTCAGCGGTGAATTCGTCTCCGGAGACGACGTAGCTGGTGAAGCAGCGGCCGAATTTGCATCCCGTGGAGATCGACATAACCTTCCAGCTAGCAAGCTCGGCGGAGGCAACGGCGGCAGCGCCGACGGCCAAAAGAGCGGAAACTGAGACACGCATAATGAATGATTTCGGTGGGAGGAATACCTGAAGAAGAATGAAAAAGGTTATAATATTATATGGTTACGGCAGAATTTAAGGAAAGTAATGACGCTACGGGTTTATTAAGGGGGGCAGAGATGAACACGGCTGTATATATATTCAGAGTGATGGAATAACCCGACGTAACTGAACTATTCTTGTCACATCGTCATTAAAGACCAATTTACTAAGCACCTAGAGGGATGTCAGAATGAAGGCACTATCCCGACCTTGTAGATCTATTTCGACGTAATGGGCTAGTCTGGATGAGTGTGCCGCATATTTGACATATTTGCGTTGGTGATTACTGTTTCTGCGGTGCCAAGCATCTCTTAAATTGTGTCTGTAGTGTAATCCAGTGCTATGTCGGATGTGGCGATGAGATCGACGTTGGAGTGGAGAGGACCGGGACCCCCGGCTCGCTTGTTCGCTGCCACCCAGCTCATAACCCGGGAGGATTGGTTATATATTTTCCATATGTCGCGGAGGCAACTCATAGAGGAAAGAAATATAGACGGCGAGTTTTCTACTCGTGAATAGACGTCAAGTCATATTCATGAAGTTGCTCTATCTCATAGCGCAGATTGTCTACGCTACACTAAATGAACCATGGAGTCAGCGATATAAATAGCAAGCCCTTGTCCAGGGACACACTTGGCAAAACTCTATCTCCATATTACGCAGCCTAGCTTGGTTTAATTCGACTGTCAGCCTACCCACCATGTCGCAGCTGAAGGCAAAGTCTGGGGATCCTCAAAATATTATATGCATCGATCAGCACCTCTCGGATCAAGAGGATGAGTACATCCAAGATGCCACAAGCTTTCGCTGAACCGTCAGCCAATTTAAATATTAGTAGTACTCCTACTATACGGGAGAGCGACAATGCTGTTGCCTTAGTAGTGTTCAGCGTCTCAGTGCCAAGACAAATAAGCATATACTACCATACACTACAGTACACTAATATTAGGTAGTGGCTTAGAGGTCAGCCCGATATCCCAAGAGGACAAGAGGACGCGTTCACTACTGTACACTACAGTAGATGAATTACTCTGCTTTGTATTCGTTAGTGCAACGTGGGAACTAATCACACTAGTAAATTGGTATGGCGATGTGGGAGTTTTAACTGATATGCACGATGATATTTCGTACAGACCCTGTAACTTCATGCGATCGAACCCGAGGATCTCACCACGTGTAGTGCCGAAGCCACTATCTCATAAGCGAAGACAAGCGAAGCAACGAACAGCTGGGGTTGCCGAGCTTAAATCCAACAACTACCAAACTCCCTTGACTTCGCTTAATCCCAGTTACCATGTACACTAATCCAAGTTCGGTAGCAGTAGTGGGATGTTACGAAATAAAGTAATGATGACTTGGAATTTTTTAGTTCGTTCTATACCCATTCTTGTAATTCTTGTAAATCTACAGACAGTAGTAGTAACTTAGCAGATTCCCACCTCCCCCTGTCCGGGCTAGCTCTTCAATGCTACATAAGTACACTACACTACTCCGATACACATACTATAGTACTGCCTACCCTAGCCACAGGGAGCTACGGTCAGTCCCAACACCAGGATTAAGTCGGTAAACTCGTCAAGGGAATTGCCATACCCGAAATGTCCCAACAGCCATCGTCAGAGACGACCTTATGCCGCCGTGTGCGTCTCGGGGACACACCAGCTTGAATCTCCGAATCTTTACCTACGCAAACAGCGTAGCTAAGCCAGAATACGCCGCAGTCAGTGCTCACTCCTAGATTGAGCCTGTAGAATTCATCTATTGTGATTGCGTATTGATTTGCGATACTCCAACAGCCGTCGTCGTTGACAACTTCATGCCATACCATACAATCTGCAGGTGCACCTAGCTATGTCTTCGCGGGAGGTGTGTAGGTAGGCTTCGTTGGCGTTCCGCTCGCCGGCGTTGAAGATCCCGGAGACGTAGGCGCCCACTCAGCGTGGTCGAAGACGGAGATGCCTGGGCCGTGCTTGGACCTGTGGTACCTGACTTGACGCACAGTTGTACGTAGCCTTCGCTGTTGAGATGACTCCAGATGCCAATATCGCAGTTTGACCCGATCCAAGGGTTCAGACTCACGAGATCCTCGATAGTCATGCCAAGGAGATCGGGTATCATAGTACAATTGAAATTCCCTAAGAGTCACGAAAAGGACATAAGCATTTGGTGGTCTGGCAGGCGTCGGGTCAAAAGAGGACTCTTATCGATTTCTCTAAATTGTGTATAGCATTGGCAGTTCGAAGGTTGGATTGAACCATCAGGTATCCGCGTCTTATCCGGACGGACGCAGTAGTCATATGGAAACGTGACATTTGCTGAAAGTAAGCGTTAGCACTTTTGACCTCAATAATGCCTCGCCAGGGCTTCTTTCTTGGATCGGGATAAGCTCACGGGTGGTCTCATGCAAACGAACACAGTAGCTAAGTCCCGTCTTCAACACACATTTGTCGGCCGATAAACTTGGGTTCCATTCCCTTAAGTTGTCAACGCTAACCTTGGCCAGCTGAGCCCAATTCTGACACGAGTTAGCATCTTCCAAGGACTGATTAGTAGCGATCGAAGTAAACGCGTTTTCGTAGAGGAAACAGTCGCTAATAGTGCCGGGTGCTCTAGAGTTTAGGGGAGGAGTTGCTACTGGGCTAGGCACAAAGATGGTGGAGGACGCAGGCTTTGTGAAGGTCGTCGAAGATGTTGTCATCACATATCCTGGATAGGTTGCGATGTTCCCGACTGTTGCTACGCAGTATGAAGTGTTGGCCCAAAGATTATGGCAACTGGTGTCTACTTGCGGATTAAGAAAATAGAAGTCGTCTAACGATATTCCAAATTTGAGTGATATTGTCTGGCATATGTCGCCTGCTAGCACCTGCGTTGACACTGAGCTGATGTCAAATTAGGCGGTAGTCGAAAAAGGACTTACATAATACCACCTATCACAGTTTAAGTTCGACTGGGGTTGAGCATTAGTTGGAACTGGTGCGACAGTCGTGACAGCGCCTCCTGTGTTGATCGTGACTGGGGGTGATAGTGAGCTAACAACGTAAGCGTTAGGTCTAACAACATGGGAATGTCTTGTACCTTGAGCATAGATACCAGCCTCTCCAAGAAGCTAGGTTTGAACAGCCAACATTAATCATGGGATTCCAAGCTTGGAGCTGTGCAAAGGTTATGTTCCAGTCTGCCGTAAGGGAGTCGCACCTATCTCTATGTTGGAGCTGGTATATATTGCATGTCCTCTGAAGGCACAGAGAAGTGCCAGTGGCCAGGAAATCAGCGCAACCAGCACTCAGAGCATTGCCCGTAATAAGGTTGTACGTAGACATGCCATTGCTACCTGACACGCTGATGCACGTGTCGCCATCCTGGACTGTATAAGGTGAGCCTGTGCACGTTGGAGTTGCTGGTGCCGAAGCCGTGGCGTTGAGGGCATATCGAGTCGGTGTTGCATAGCTGTACCCTGTTGCGCCGCAGTCTGCCGTGATATTGGCAAACGATTCTGCGTATACTTCACTGTAGCCAAAAGGGGAGGATAGTTGAATTTGTTGTGCTCTAAGCTGGCAGTAGGAGCAAATCTGCGAGTCGGTTTAGTTCTCTTAATCTGCCCCTCCAGCAACCTGGAGATCGCAATATTGATCTGTTGACCCGTGGGTTTTTCCTCAGCTCCTAGCTTTTCAGCCGTGACAGAAGTGACTAACCTGTCTTTCGGGCATGAAAGATTAGCTGCGTACAGGAATCGATCAACTAGAAATGTCGCTATCACTCGGAGTAGGTCAGGTTGATTAGATGCTAACCACGCCATGATTGGAACGCTTAAGTGGAAAAGCGACTCCATTTGGCACCATAACATCTATATCCCGCGCCTGTAAAGAGCCTATAGATGTTATGGTGACATTAACAGCGGTAAGGCAACTATCGCTCAACCCCAGAATCTCATGAACCGTCAAATTATTGACCGTGGACGACAATATAGGCAGAAAATGCCATCGAGCAAATAAAGCCTTTATGACAAGTCTAATCATTTAGGAGGCCTGCAGTCGTTGGCAACTTCGAACTGATATAGACCCTCCTCTGGCGAGTGCAATGGTGTAAGAGTATTCAAACATAGATGACGCAATATTAAACGCTCGGTACAAAAGCGTCTGCTGACTCATCGCGACGCTTATAGCGGTCTCGCCGCCGGGCCTCCGTTTTGCCATCGGTGTGTTGACCCTACTAGAGCACCGAAAAGGAACGGTCGAACCCCTCTGGGGCATTCTATTTCTGCTCTCAACAAGGTTAGATTATATTTGTGGGAATACTGAAAAATAAACGTTTCCCTCTGGCGAACTCGGACTCGATGTCGACTATATGACCTACTCGATGCTATTCATTGTGTATCCATAGTGTATAACCGTCAATGGTGAAAACCGACCATGAGCTACAGCGGCATAGGTATTGCGATATTGGTAGTTGGGAGTGATAGACTGTTAGATCTGGGGTAATATGACCCATTCGCGGCATCTAGATAAGCCAATGTTACTTTGTGATACTGGACAAGGGGTGTTTTCTTCTACACTTGCTTATTCCCGTGGCGCCGTTGGGGATGGAGGCACGTGTGCAATCTTGATGGAGGTTTAGGAGCGAGCTACTAGCCTGTAATAGGAACCCAGTACCGACCGTAGGAAAGCTTGTCTGCGGTGTAATGCTGGTATATGCGACGATATGGAGACTGTCGTTATGGAAAGAGGTGCCTAAGATAGGAAGATGATGGCTACCGGCGGCACACCTAGGGTGACCGTGTAGGTATAAAAAGGCTCACTTCGTCCCCTTGCTGTCCGGTTTACTCAATTGACGACGCGAGACTCAAGATGCACACACTCAGGATCATCGCAGCGCTGGTGGCGGCCGCCCACGCGGCACGCCCATTTCTCGAGGAACCGGACACGGGCCTTGACCGCACCGTCGGGAATCTCGCCGTCGGTGTTTTGCCTAACCTCATCGACAGTATGCTACCCCTAGAGTCATTTTCTACCTGCTAGGGCGACAAGTGTGTCTCCGGATCATGTGGAACTCCTCAAATCCGCTCTCAATTTACCTTAAAGAGTATTTACTGACCCCAGCGAACTACTTATTATAGTGGTCTGTCTGCACGACTTCGACTGGGCTGCCCGCAACTATCTGCCTGCACTCAACTACACCTACTGTATGTCTTCGAAGATGTCCCTCCTCTCTCGTCTTCTGTGTGCTGACCGACACACGTCCAGATCGCCAGGCGGCCGGAGGCGAAGGCTCATACCGTAACAACATGGAGGTCTTCGCGAATTACCGCTTCAATCCGAGGCAGATGCAGGATGTCACTCCGCTAAACTCTACCTTATCGTTCGTGTTTCCAGGCTGTATGACTGATTTGCGACTCTTGTGACGGCAGCTAACCTGGGCTTAGTACTTCTATTCTGGGCTACAACTTTAGCCTGCCTTTCTTCATCGCGCCAGCCTCTCGTGGGGCTTATGGCCACCCGAAAGCCGAGGCTGGCCTTGTCGAGGCAGCTGGCCGCGAGGGCATCCTATACGCTGTAGAATCCTTGCCTGACAGTTGCCAGACCAAGATTCCACTGACTGAACACGCAGAGATCTCAATACGCCACGCTCTCCATCGAGGAGGTTCACGCGCTCAAGGCTCCCGGTCAGGTTCTTTTTCAACAGGTAAGCGAATGGTCACATCCCCTCCGCTGGACTCCACTAACGTCCCGTCTCCAAGTTCTACCGCGCGCCGACACTCGAAGAAGACCAGGCCAATCTCGACGAGATTGCCAAGGTGGGCGCCCAGGGCATCATGTTGACTGTCGACACGTCGTCGTACGGCTCAAGGATAAGGGGCTTTCGCTATGGCTTTGATGCCACGTACGTGTTACTATGCTTCCCTCGTGGCCTTCTACTAACTGCAGCTGAGCAGCGAGAATCGCGGTTACCGGAACGTAACTGTAAGGACGTGGCGAATATGAGTTCCCAAAGAATTTCGCTGACCTTGAATGCTGCTCCAGTGGGACTACTACAAGACCCTCCGTAGCATGACGAGACTCCCTATCGTGCTCAAGGGCATCACAAACGTCCACGAGGCCAGGGATGCCGTTGCGAATGGTGTCCCGGCTATCTACCTCTCCAATCACGGGGGCCGCCAACTCGAGACGAGCCCCTCGGCTCTCGAGGTGGCCCACGAGATCTACCTGCAAGCACCCGAGATCTTCCAACAGATTGAGGTGTACGCTGACGGCGGCATCCGTTACGGATCCGATATTCTCAAGCTCTTGGCTTTCGGCGTCCGCGCTGTTGGCCTCGGCCGCCCTTTCATGTTCGCCAACGTCTTCGGCGTCGACGGCGTGCAGCGTGCTATCCAGCTCTTGAGGAACGAGGTGTCTCGCGACGCTGCTAACCTGGGCCTAGCTGACCTAAAGGCGCTCAACACTTCTTGGGTACGGCTCAGAAGCTCACCTGACTTGGCCTTTCCGCCCTCCTTATCAATACTGACTTTGTGCCTGCAGATTCAAACGGTACAGAGTGCCTGGGTTGGATTCCCTTAATCCGACGACCACCGGCTAGCGAAGCTTGGAGACGGAAGGACTCATAGATACTACTTTGAATGTCGGATCTTCTGCGAATATTATATGCACGCTCGTATGAGCCGCCTATATTATAAGGCTCGGCATTTGATCCTAGAAGTAATAAAAATGAAGATCGCATTCTTCGATGAATCTGCCGAGTTGTTGGATATGCGGATGCCGCGAGGATAATACATCTGTGATAAAGTTTCAGTGATCGTGAAGAGTTGTTCAAATGATAACCTAACAGCTAATTCTGCTCAGTGAGTCTCAGTCACAGTTATCCAGCTTGAGACCTTGGGGCTTTTACCTGTTTGGTCTCCTTTCCACTGTCCTTTTCCCTCGCCGCCGTCGCTCGCGCGCTTGCAACCACGGCGTCCACCACGTTCTCCGAGAACATGGCTCTCACTGGCCTAAAGGTCTATAGACGTGCAATGGGCTGTTATTGAGCCATTTTCATCTACTTTATGGAAGATTCACGTAAACAAGTTGGTAGCTTTAGGATCGACTGTTGGATTTTGGCCCCCTGCGATCTTACAGGCTATATGTGGCTAGATCTCAGTGGCTGTACAGGGGGGAAGGGGGTGGCTAAGGCCACCTAGTTATAAAGCGCTGTACTGTAAGTCCCTTACTATAGAGCACTTACAATACACCTTCAAGCCCTTATAACTAGATGACCTACCTATAGCGATAACTACAAAATCTGATAGTATCCGACGTTACATGCCCTTAGCCACCCTATGGTGTTACTTTAACGTCAAGGAAATAATGTACTTGAAAATCTAAACAATCTTACGAGCACGCCGTGAAGGTCTGTCCATCAGAGGCAGTAACAGTCAAGCACCCAGGATCACCTGCCGGTGCCGAGGTTGTAGGCGGTTCGGTAGTTGTTGGCGCCGCTTCCGAAGTTGAAGGTGTTGGCGTTTCACTGCTGGTTGTGACGGGCACCGAAGTCGAGTTGACTTCCGATGAGGTGCTTATCGCCGGTGTCGATGACGCCGGGGTTGATGATGCCGGGGTACTGGTGGTGCCAAAGGCAGAGTCAATCGCAGACTGTGCGAACTCAGCGGCTACATCGTCGTCGCTAGCGCTCTCTTCGGTACTAGACCATTGCTCCCAAGTTACTGCCACCATCGTCGAAGTCGGTGTGCTCGACGAGCTAGTTGATGAAGATGTCTAAAAACCCGTCAGCGCAGTTCTGTTTATACACAATGAATTGACTCGTGAGTCCTTACCGAAGACGACGATTCAGTCGAGGTAGGTGTGGTAGAAGATGTGTCATCCGTCGTCGTAGAATCATCCGCGTCTACTGTCGGACTTCCATCGCTGCCGATTGTCACGCTAGATGGAGTGTTAACACATTTTCCACTCATGTGGTAGGGACGGACACTCTTACGGTGGAAATCCCGGGAATGGTGGGTTTGGAGGAGGTGGATAGACACCAGGAACATCGGGTATGCCAAACAACAGCAGCCCCGAGTCGCCAGGGGGGCAAAAGAAGCACCCAAACAGTACTGGTACCTCAGTGCCGTCGATATTAGTATGAGTCGCAGTAGTGACGGATACAGTCGACGTCGAGACGCTGGTGAGCGGTGGAAATGTAGTTAATGGCGGCAGCTCTTCCGATGTTGTTGGTGACGTCGCTGGTGTAGAAGATGGCGTTGTTGAGGTTTGGGATGAGGATGAGGATGAGGATGATGATGATGACAAGGTTGCAGATGAGGTTGGCGTAAAGGAAGAAGTTGATATAATAGACGAGGATGGTGATTGCGAGGCACTCGTTGTGTTTGAGAACCTCTGAATTAAATGTGCTCTTCGTGCCGCATTGGCCTTTTCCACGGGTATGTTTCGATATTCATGATGACGAACTTGCGCTCCAGTAACGATGGTGATCAGCCCAAAGATGTATATGAGAGACAATTGAAGCCAAGTCATTCTTCTAGTTGCAGGAGGCATTTTCGTTCGGTTTCCTCTAATGATGTTTGATATACTGGATAAGAACTAGAATGTTGATCGCACCAACGTTCAATCATTAAGAGAAGAACGACTCCCCATTGACTTCAGATCTGGTACTAAAGGCATATTTTAAACTTCGCTCTGGAAGTAAACGCGCTCTATATCCAAGATCGTTAAAATTAGCTACGACATCAGGATACTTTTGTGCCATACACTACCCAGACCTTTGTCACCTCTGGGCTGACTCCAAGGCCTTCCTTTCACGGAAACTGGGTAGTATAGATATGAAACAGATCGGACCGGCGCTCTGCATGAACTATAAAAACACAGGGTTGCTTTCCGATGGCTACTAAGCAGCCACGGGCGCTCACCTGTGACATTTTGAGATGCTTTAGTCGCTGATCATCGATATTCAACAATGAACTTCGCAATGCTGGCCGGTTAGGATTCCCCGCAGGATTCCACGTAGAGGGCGAAGCAACAGAGCTAGAGTCTCGGGTTCGGCCACGACCTTTTTAAGCCTGCTAATTACAAGCCACATTATCACTTTGGGGGCCGAACCATTCCTCCTGGTAGGATAGCCCCTACCCGGCAGCGAGGTCCAATGGCATGGCAGACAGCCAATATTACTGCACCGCAAGGGTGATTACATCTCCTCTAGTTTCATATTCTAGTGGCTTGCTTATTAACTCGCTTATTCAAGCAATCTGCCCATCTTGAGGTGATCTCGAAGTAACATTATGCTGAATCTATTTTAACGTGAAACATTGCTTCACTTTGACGCTGGCGCCATCCCATCAAGGCTGAGCTCGAAATAGGAAACTCGAGAAAGAGTTACTTGATGGGCAAGCTGAACTGTGAGAGTTAAGCGCAATTGGCTCCTTGCTTTGTGTTCATGTATGTTTGGTACTAGAGCCGTGAATGAGAAAGGGGTATGCGGGTGTTGTTTTCCACATATGCTACAGAAATCCGCTCGATTTTTTCCTGTAGTGCTATAACCACAGAATCCTAAGTGTGTATTCAAAACAGACTTCCCCATCAGAAATTTGGGCAATAATTTGTGTCTGATCATTTCCTGAGACATGCCTCCGTTTATACTTTCTGTGTCACAAATCGCCCGAGCTGCCGTCGTCCTCGTCCTGTTCACGCCAGCTATCCAGGGAGTATCTGTCGGTGATGTGTTCGAAGTAAAGGCAGGGGCCACGAAGGGAGGATGCGACGGGAAGAACATTGACGGATGGTTTGCGGATATCTTGACTCTTGCAAGTTCAGCATCAAGCGGTGCAGCAGCTACAGACCAAGATAGCAGGAAATATTTGCAGACATTCTTCAGCATCGGTCCTCAGGGTGACGCAACACAGGCCGGAGGTATCTATCATCTTATCGCTGATTTTGGAACCGGAGCTTGCTGACCGGTTGATTCTTCATTAGGCCCAATTGGTCAGGTAAATGATGTCCTCAATATGAAAAGTCTACCTCCAGGGGGGAAGCCGAGGCTCTATTGCAACTCAGACTGGCTACAAGGTAAGTGATCAAGAAAAACTGTTCTGCTCAAGAGATCGTTAGACTAAATATCAACCTTGTTCACTTAGAGCAAAAATGGGACGACATAGCATTCGATGACGCAACGGGACTTCCACGTACCGACCAGAAGAAGGTTCAAGATATCTTTCCAAAGGATACAAATGGCTTGGGTATGCATGTCATCACACCTCGACTGAACTTCCAACTGGATGCCTAACCCTCTTGTCCAGTTCCTTTCTGGTCCGATGACCTCCGGCAGTACCTGAAAGCAGACTCTGGAGACTACTGCTCTGATAAAGATAATCTAGCAGCTACGCAAGACCAAACGGCCCCCAGCACCGTCACGCTCTGCATCGACAACTTCTCGAGCACGCAAGGCGACACTTTGGCCAATGTACCCTCTGTAACAAAGGAGAAGGTTTCCGTCTCAACCCTCCAAGTCCACTCCCTGACTCTCTTCCACGAAATGTTCCACCTCGTTCTTGGGACCGCAGACACACCAGATCATAGCTGTGAGTAATCAGAAACCCGGTGCACATCGTACACCCAGCTAACGAAGATGAAATAAATAGATAGCCTGAACTCCATCGTGAGATTTGGCACGGCAAAGGCGATTCAAAACCCGGAATCCTACACGTTTTACGCCCTGGCGTACTATCTAGGGCAGAACACGCAGTTCACGTTTGCTAATTCTAAATCTGCAAACAAGCCGTCCGCACCCAATCCGAAGAGGTCTAGCAGTGGTTCAGACGTAGGCGTCATGGCGAGATTTCAGATCGGCAAGCGGAGCGTGGCCAAGGGTGTTTGGATAGCGTAGATCAATAATCTTTGAAGATCTGTGTAGCTGGGTGTAGTATTCGTTGTTCAGGAGTTAAATTTATATTCGCATTGTACGTCGCTCAATAGGTCTCATAAAACAGAATATAGATGCATATGACTTGCTAGGTAATGAATGAGTGGCTCAGGTAGCTTTGCACCATGAGAGTAGCGGCTGTGGTGATTCGCTTTGTCAAACAGATTTAGGCACTTTCTTGAAATCCACATGGATATCTTCCCACCCAAGTGCGCCGTACGTTTTCAAGTCTTGCTCAAAAACATCCAATGCCAGAACCTTATTCGCCTCCCCATCTTTGGGCGGTCGCATCTCTGTCGTTTTGAACTTCTCCTCCGCCTCACGATCCTTCCAATAATGGCACCATAAACAGGCAACGGTGTCCTGGCTCCTCCAAATCTGTAAGCCCTCTACCCAACCGCAAGTAGGAACCCCCCTGTACGGAGATAGATGGGCCTTGCTGCCATCGATGCCAACACCCATCGTCAACACGGGACCACGAAGGTTTCCGACCGCCTCGCGCATCTGCGACGGGAGGTGAGCGGGGAAATAGACAGTGCGAATCTCCGTGTTGGGCCCGAAGCGCCACCAGAACGCTATCTTATCGAAATCGACGACCTGTGTGATCAGTTCCGTGGAAGTAGAGGCTGTTGTGAGACCGGCAAGGAGTTCGCGATATTGGGCCGAGGTCTTGAATTCTTCGTAGTCCTGGCGTGACTCCCAGATGACCACGAGAAGGTGTTCATCGTTGGATTCCGCTATAGGGCCGTAGTAGGCGTCATGGACACGGTTATTGTTGTTGCCGATTGCTAGAGGTTTGAGGATGGACGGCTCGAGAGCGTTTGAGCTCGGAAGCTTGAATCTGGTCCACGATGAGACACGCCCGCTGCTCATGGCTATGTGTATCGCTGTTTTTTATAGTTGAGGGTATCTAGTTAGGTAGCACATGAGCGGACTGGGATGCCGTTTTACTTCGTTTCGCCGCCACACCTGGCGCCACAACCATTTTCTACTGCCGATGGCAAATGAACTGTCGTCAGTCTCCCTCGCCCCATTTTTAGAAAGAGATATTGGTAGCCTTTAACTTGCATTTTCATATATTATCTTAATTTTTTTTTTTTTTACTAGCTTAAAATGAGATAAAGCTTGCAACAACGACTTAGATCAATGATCTTGTTCAGATTTCAAAGGGTGAGGGTCGCATGGAACCCGGGTATAATGGACTCCATTTTCGGATCCCAAAACCTCCAGTCCTGGAGGCTTCCATACCTTACCAACTCTTTAACATTTGTATGCAAACAGCCGAATATATTTGTCATGAAAATGTCACGATATATCAATATTGAAAAACTCGGGAAGATACCGACGCCCCTTTAATCTCGCTAATATCATTCTCAACCGAGTAGTCTGTTTGCTTCTGCCATCGTGCGATGATGAAGCGGCACGGATAGTAGGCGGCCTATCATTTCAACAGCTTTTTGTTACCATGTCATGCCGTAACACCCTTGCAAGATTTCTTTTCCTTTCGCATATAGGTATTATAACAAGGGCTTCTGTGAGGGCTTGGAATGGCTTCGAATTACAATAATTCTTCTAGGTATAGAGTTTCCTTTGACCATTCCAGACGCTTCTACAGCTATGTCTTGGAATGAATTCCAACACCGAGACATCAAATGTTTCCTACGCGGCTAGTGCATGTGACAGGTATCGTGCAATGCCGCCAATACGCCTCCAACCCCCTGATCCCATAGAAGATAATATGTGTTTGATCTCTGTCTTGATCGCTAAGACCTCCCCTTATTGGCGTCTCGGCCGTTGGTATTACGGCCTCATCGCTAGATGAAGACTGCATGTGCTTTTTGATTGGATTCTCTGGTCTAGCAAGTCCTATATTGTCGGATGCGAGGGCACGTTGCAATCATATATTACGTTATTGGTAACGCAGGAGTGAGCAAGATGCGATGTCTAGCTTGGGATAATCAGACTTCCAGATACATGGCCGCAATGGTCTTCGGTCCCCCTTAACACGACCCGGCTCTATTGAATCGACAAATACCAACGCAACATGGAAAACTGAATTAACACGCCGCGATGATTATACATGTGGTGTTGGAAGTGAGTCTAGCTTCTGTCTACGGTGGCTGGGTTTCAGCTGACTGAGTTGAAGATTCTTGTCGCAATAGCGTGTGTTGTGGAGGTAGCGTAACACCCCAACGCGCAGAATTCTTAAAGGTTGATTAACCAATGAACCTAGCCTCTGGGTATTGTGGCTATGGGACAACATATTGTGGCGATGGATGCACCAGTAACTGTGATGCTGTCTCCGAGTGTGGAAAGTACTCGAAGACAGGAAACGAAACTTGCCGATAACTGTCCGTATCATCATGTCTAATGATTTTCGATAGTTGGGAGACTTTGAGACTACCGGGTATTCAACGGGCAAGTTTCGTTTCCTGTTTTCGAGTACTTTCCATACTCGGAGACAGCATCACAGTTACTGGTGCATCCATCGCCACAATATGTTGGCCCATAGCCACAACACCTAGAGGCTAGGTTTATTGGTTAATTCACCCAACATTCCAGGTTGTCCATTTAGCGATGGTGCTAAACCCGGTGCAGATACCGCAAAAAGTAGATGTGAGTGACCTAAAGATGCTGAACTGTAAAAGACACTGACTCTCCTCTTTGTAGTTCTTATTATGAAATCCAAGACATCCTTAAGAAGAAGTCGGGAATAGAAGTCATCCACGATAAAGATGCTGCAGTGAAATATTTTACGTGGGATAATGACGAATGGGTTTCATTTGATGACACGGACACTTTCCAACAGAAGGTAGACTGGGCTAGTGAGATCGGTTTCTCTGGGTCACTGATTTGGGCGTTGGACCTAGGTTGGTAACCACCTCATTCATGTTATCCCCCAGCGGATTTACGGAATGTCTTTGGAGAGGAGGCAGTGGTAGCACTAACGCTGATAGAGATTGCAATGGCCGTTGCCACTCTGGTGAGGTCATGGCTGACCAGGTAGACTATATTAAGGCTTGAGCTGAATGGGAGCCGGATTATTATGACAATGCCGTGAGAAGTGCAACTAGCTGGCTTGCCTCGCGATCTAACTACATACATTCTTGACAAGTTTCCAAACGGCGGCACAACAGTCAGCCCTGCTGTCACTAAATTAGTCTACGAGACAATACAACTAGCAAAGCAGAGAGACCCGATTGTGTCCCCATTATGATGGGTAGTAGATGCTACCGAGAGGCTGGCAGATAGTTTTTGGCGAAAAACATTTGAATATTGAGTCAATGCATGGATTATTGGACGCTACCTAGTTACACGACCTGGGATATTACATCATAGGGCCAGGTGACCGCAGGTGACCCTTCTTGTTGGTCCGTAATAAAGAGGTTGAGGGCAGGCAAACAGAACTATCTTCTAGAGAGGGCGTAGGAGGCCCGCATGGAGCCTTGTATCACGTACTCATATGAACTTAAATAGCGGCTGTTACCCCAGCATCCGCGTTTATAGTTCTCCCTCTTTTTTTTTTTAAGACATAAACTACCCTAGTGAAGCCTTTTTCGATCATGGCGCCAAAGTAGACTTGTTGTCGTGGTATTCTCAGCTACATGTTCCACACATCGTGTGTTGGCTCACCAAAAAAGACCCACGCACTGACCACACATCCTTTCGCGTGCGTTAAGATATATTACGACGTTCAACCTCCCTATCTACCATACCACCCATCCTTTCCAATACCGCCGCGTATACTTGTTCATCTCGATATGCTACCAAATGAAACGCGCAGATATGTTGAGGCTGTCATCGTTTCAACGATCGCCTTTTGCGCTATGCCACTCACCATCTTTTGTTAAGTGGTCGAGTGGCTTTCCTGTTCGCAAAATATATCTACCTTATAAAACTCAGCTTAAACAACCGCGCATCCCTTTCTACTCCCCTAGGCATCTGGGGGCAAATATGGTTAGATCAACGCCTCCCATTCCTGCGCAGCATCTAAGCGAGTCCGAGCGCATCAAAGTCCAAATGACAAGTCCGGAACTTCGAGATAGCGTTTGGGGGTTCGTTGTAGGTGGTCATGTTCTAGCTTCGTTTTGACGTTGCTTACTTGACATTGGCAGGTTTACCGCTGCACGGGGCGCAATGAGACTGCTTGGCAGCGTATGATTGCACATATCAACGACACTGGCGGAAGGATTAGTATCATTCGAGGGCGAAAACATGGAAGAGCTTCTTCCGTACCACCAACTACATACCATCGATGACGAGCCACTTTAGGTCTGTATTCAAAACCTAAAACTCAGAAAATCTCACAATGTTGTAATTCTTCTGCTAACCATTTGGTATCATTAGTATCCCGCCCTTGTTAATTTTTTTCTTTTTTAAAAAAAATTTGATATAGGAAAATTTGCGAACTAACCGAATCTACGATTGCAGCGGAGCGACGCATCATGATGTCCGGGATTATTTTCTTCAATGGGTCCCCAAAGACCTACAATCAAGGCTGTCTAAGAACTCAAAGGCTGGCGTTAAGGACCTCGAAATGCTAGGCGTAGCCGATTGCCCCAGATATGAATGCTGTATCCTCATCGACGACTTGTGTATGGAGTCACTCGACTATCCCCGCTTCAACTCGCCCGTTTTCAAGCTAGTATGGCGTAAATGGGGGCCGGCGACTCAGGATGAAAGACAGGCGCCTATCCATCCGGATTTTCATGACGGTCAGACTGAGTACCTCGAGGAGGATGTGGGCTGGATGTATATGCCAGTACGCTACTACATCGACATATACGACCGTCTAGGACATATGGATTGGGAAGACGTATATGTGAGACCACCATACATTCTAGGTAACGAAACCGAAGATTCATTTCCTGGTCACTGGAGAAGAAACATCAAGCGGTAGTGATTGGGTCGATCTTTGGTAAGCCCGACGAAATCCCTTGTGCAAGATGGAGAGTCCAAGTGTTTGTATTATTACTGCAGCTGCCGTCAGGTGTCATGTGGTGTACAGGTTGTCACTCCACTCTGGATCAGATACGGAACCTAATATTCTCGACCTAGATAGAAGGCATCAACATCCCAGACTAGTTAGTCCATTACACACCTAGCGTAGCTCGGAGTTCATAGTACGAGTGGTTTCCACCGGGCGCGACCCCGCCTAGCCTTTTTCTGCTCCGGCTTGTTATTTGAATGAGATTTCGCCGCCGCCGACCGAGGAAGGCCGCTCCAGAAAGATGCAGCGGCTGAGTCGTAGCCCCTGCCCGCGAACGACGTCCCATGTTCCTCGATTAAAGCTGGGAATGACTCTCTGGACTCGCGGGGCCTTTCAGCGTCCTTTCTGGATTGCTTATTTTTCCGAGATGGCGGGGGCAAGGCTATTTTCTTCAAAGTATCCTCGCTAAGCCACGCCGATTGGGGAGGCGTGGGTACTGAGGGAAGATATGTTTCTCCCTCCTGAGCTAGATCAATCTCGGTGGGGATGTCGATTAGAGCTCTGAGGACTTGGGAGCCTCTAGGCGCCGGGTCTGGAACTTCTCTTCTCGTTCTAGAGTTGATAGAGGCGCTCACCAAGGATTTCGGGTTCTTCCATACACGGGGTTTCGGAGGAGGATCCGCCTGGATCTTTGCCGGCCGATCCGCAGATCCAACAGTTTTCCGCGTATGTAACCGTGCATGTCGTTTTGGGGGGTCAAATTCGAACATCTCCCGCACTGCCGGAAGATAATGTGATCTGGCCAAATTCCGCGGCGTCGGTACGGACGTGGGAATGTCTGGGTCGGCCCCGTATTCGCATAAGCTTCGCAATGTGTCAAACACGTCCTCTTCCCTTCCAAACTGCGTCTGTTTGAGAGCCTCGTGAAGAGGTGTGTAACCCTGCGAGTCGATGACATTGGCAGACACGCCTGCGCTGAGGAGTTGGTCTGTCACGCGCTTGTAAGCGAAGCGGCATGCGATGTGGAGGGCGGTTGATCCCCGAGGCATATGTACGATGGGGTTTTTGTCCGAAGAGAGTCGTAGGATCATATCTACAGCCTCATCGTGCTCTTGACGTAGAGCTCCGTAGAGCGGTGTATAACCGTCTCCATTCAGAGCTTGGAGATCTGCTCCGTTGTCCACTAGCAGGGGGAGAATCTCCGGGATTTTGCTCACGGTTGCAAGATGAACCGCTGTTTCTCCTCTGTGACTGCAGTCGATTGATTTCCAGCAGCCGGGGTGGCATTCATGTCGAGAGAGTGTTTGAGTCGGCGAATGAATATCCGACCCAAACGCGAGAAGGTCATTTAATATAGTCGGAATCCGAGACTCCCAAGATAGATCCCCATATTTGGAGTCAAATCGCAAACCGAATCGGTACACCAAGTCGTTAGAAAGGCCAGGCAATCGTGTAGCCAGTAGCCAGTGAATTGCATTCAATCCGTACGGGCTATAAGCGTTCGGGTTGGCCCCTCTGACTAATAGGGATCTAACAGTCCGTGGCAAAACGTAGCTACACGCGATTCTAAGGGACGCATCCAATTCCTTTTGTGTGCTTGTATGCCTCATCGATAATGTGAGGCAGAGAGGTGTAAGTTCTGGGTGATCACTGATCTCACCACTCATATCCACGCCACATTTCAGCAAACATGCTGCGACGCGTGGTGCATCCACGACAAGAGCAAAATGAAGGTAGCTAGTTTCCGTCGCATGGCCGGCTCTCGTGTAAAATTGTCGAGGTAACGGCCTGGAACATGTTAGTCACGGTTTATCAGCAGCATAGCTTATTCGCATATCGCACTCCATGAGATTCAGTTCCTTTCTACGTGTTGCGATATATTCTATTATCCACAGGGAGTCGATTCGAACCGCATATTGAAACAAACTCCAGGTTAACCGGAACTCAAGGCTATTATGAGGGTTATCGGCGTTGCTGCTCTGCCGAAGGCCATATAAGACCTCCAGCTCGTTTGTTTCCCAGTCATCTCGTCTCAATATTCCCCAGGGATTCTGTACTCGCTTCGTGAATTTGAGGTCGAAAAGATAGTCGAAGAGCAAGCCACGGAAGTACCGATCCGACTAGACAACTGAACTGACATCACGAATGCTATCGAGTTGCTCAACTATGTCAAGATGCAACTCCCGAGGCAACGCGAGGAGATGCCCGTATTCCTGAGCCATACTTTGGCGATTAGAGTGATTCGTTGTTGTCACGAAATATTATTGGATTCTAGAGCCTTTGATATTGATCTAGGAACAACTGATCCAACGTTGTGAGTCTAAGGCTGCCACTTCGTATATCAGCCTACTTGCTCGCGAGGACTTCCTTCTGGCACATTCCCCAACAGGTAGCACTGCCTGGCCTGGGATATGATTGGTTGCATGAGTGCCACTAAAGAATCGTGGCGGCGATTGTTCAGGTCATCTACACAGCCCATGAAAGAACAACCAATACTACATAGGCCACACGCACGGCATTATACTTAAATAAACTAATACATATCTACTGTTTTCATATGATAAACAGTATTATATATACCATTTATTGAAATATTTATGTAATTCTATAAGTATATATAGTACTTGCTTTGATTCTTTTCTGTTTTCATGTCGCCGTAGCACTGGCTAAGATGATGGCTATGCCGCGCCCTCAAGTATGGAAACTGGTTGGCGGGATCAGAGTCACCAAGGCGCCGCTGACGACGGTTATACAGAGCCTGGCCGCTTGTCATTCTAAGGGTGACCATATGTAACGATGGCTTTGCCGTTGCAATCCAACCCCTCCGGTCGGCACACGTGCAAAGATTTAAAACGTAGGAGGAATGTTCATAGACGTTACTGGGAACTACTACTTGTGCTCCGTTGAGGTTCAGGTAGTAGTCGTATTTTCAATGCGCGACGCTGCCAGCTAGCTAAGC
The DNA here is from genome assembly GCA_022495195.1 of Xylaria digitata. NCBI lineage: Eukaryota > Fungi > Ascomycota > Sordariomycetes > Xylariales > Xylariaceae > Xylaria > Xylaria digitata. Next base: position 68,942 of record MU376956.1, on the reverse strand, counting down.
CTGATCAAAAGTACTGTGAGGATATTCCTGCGGGCATGGAATTTGTCGGTTAGGCTCCTTCAGGCTAGACTCTAGAATTTATAAGTATAGTATTTCCCCGGCCACCCTCCCTGGGATGGAGTCAAAGAGAGGCGCTAGCAAACGCGGCAGACTGTAGGAGGTGAGGCGGATGGGAGCCTCACTGAGGCATTCTCCATAGGGATGGTGAGGATGAGTGCCTCTGGTATTAAAGACTAGAACTAAACTCCTATATAAAATGATTCGGACGACTCGGCTGTTAGCATTGATAGGCGACTACCTAGCCTAGAGCGTATTGTAGGTAAAGGATGCGGGGGAACGAGACCATTGAACGTTGCCTGCGTTTTCAACACCAGGGAAGAGGACTCATTTTCGAGGCAGCCTTGTCTGATACTGATCTTGCAAACTAGATTAAGCCTAAGCATGTTCAGAGCCGGCCTATGATGACTACCTAACCGCGCCAACCCCTATTTTGAACGGGTACCTATTTGTTGCCCCGGGGGGTATCCGGATTCACTGCAATTTTAGCCTTCCCGTGGAGAGCTTAATGTAAACAGCCGACAGTCTAATAAGCTATAGCAGTTGGTTGCACTTTTCACTGCATTTTTAGCCTCAAAGAAAAGGAGTGTGGTGTGCGGGTTGTAGTATTCCCCAACTCTCCCGGTTTTTTTTTTAATTTTTTTTTTTTACATGTCTTGGGGCATACCTAAAGTAAGTTGCGTAACACAGGTTTCTTCCCATTACTATACAGGTACCTATACAACTCTTCGCTCAGTTCACTAAACTGTTGTTCACGTATTGAAAATTGGAAGAACGTTGAACAATAGAGCCTTGTTTCCGTGTTTAGGGCCCTCTACACCCTCTTGTCTTTTCATCATAGAATGGCCGCCCTTCGCGTTGAATCGTGATATCCCCCAGCCCAGAAATGTGCTCATGTAGTCGAGATAGATGGTCGCTAGTTCGGATTGATGCTACGCGGCGGATTATCGTCTCGGCAGACGATTAGGAGGTAGTTCTGGACCTGGACACCTAATTCACAAGTCATTCCGTAAATGAGATAAAATCACTTATGAAAGCTATCCGTGACTCGCACTTGAAAAGCTTGGAATAGGGGATATATCGCGAGATTGAACTTTTGAATAACTCGCCGTAGCCAATTTAATCACCCCTCACTAATCCTGCCCAACACAGCTGTCTCTAGGAGATAGATTTGAGCATAATTAGAGTATGCGATCCCATAGTACGCCCGGCCTGTCGAATTCACTCATGATCGCCAATTAGACATTCTCATCTGTATAATTAGATACATTTGATCGTTATTTCTTGTAGTGGTATCATTGATTATCAATTCTTATGTGCAAAACGCGGAGCCTTTAAGGCATTGTATCACGCGGCTGCCCCCGCGTGGCTAGGAGTTCGTATAGGCAAGTACCCTCCTAAGGATATCTACTAATGCCGTCCTATTGGGCTACTTTGATGTTTCCTTTCATCACTTCTTCAACCTTTTCGTGCTCTTGTCACTAACACCACTAAGCACGCTGGCACTCCTCTTATGTCCGCCACTACTTGACGGTCGCATGTTCTTGTCCTCGCCGTTCGCTGCCTGGGCCTGCTCGGAGCTTTCGGCGCTATGACCGTTGGTTAACTCATGCTTCTCCCCTCCATTAACAGCACCATTCGTAGTCGGATTTGAGGCAGGTCCATCTTCGCCATTGCTCTCTTTGCCCGCAGATGTTGAACCATTGATAGTATTCGCAGGTTCGTTTGTATTTGCGGAGGCCAACCCGGATGATCCTTCTGGGTTTGTATTAGTCTCTTCTGGACCCGATGCCGCTATCGCCGCTGCTTTCTTACGTTCAGCCTTTTTGGCCTGTTCCAGACGTATCTCCGCATCTATTTTATCGTTCATCTTTCGGATTTCTAGAAGCATGCCGATGGAACTGAGCAGTTTTTCCATTCCTTCCACAACACTTCTGGTCGGCATGTTAAGTCTCCCTGGAATATCCAATTCGGCGAGCGTGTTGGTGATCCTTTGGTGTTGAGCATTGCTCTTCGTTGTAAGAATCTTGTTAATACGCTCGTATCGGAATGTGGGACCCGAAGGGAGACGATCATGGTGAGAGACACCGTAGATTTGCTCCTCCTGCTCGGTGAGCTTCTTCCGCTCTTGTGGTTGCTGCTGCTGCTGTTGTGCACCTTTCTTGGTAGGCCGTTCGGGCCGCTCACTCCCACCAATAGAATCGCGATGCCCTCCCGTTGAGGCTGCAATACTCTCCCGTCGGCTCTCTGAGACGGGTGTGGAATTGGGTTGGGCTGAAGGCTGCGCTGAGCCTGGTGTATTTGCAGCATTAGTGTCTAGAATGGGCTTCCGCTTCTTTGATCGGTCGGCGGTTGCAAGATTTTGCAAAAGTGTCGATAGGCCGGCGCTTGACTTGAAGCTTGTTATGTCTTGCTCCGTGGGCGGGAAATCTAGCCGGCGATACAAGTCTTGGCGGTCCTGGTTGAGCTTTTGTTGCCGGGCAACAATTCGCCTCACCTCGATAAGTAGCTGTTCTTCCTCCCGGGCTTCGTCAGGAGACCGGCTTAACGTATCCTGGGCGTACTTCTTGCGTTGCGTTTCTGACACCGGATTGAAATTGGCCATCGTTTCGTGTAAAGAGAATTCGGCTTGTGTCATGTATTGCACCGGCTTCTGGACCGCCATCATCTTTGCAGCTACTTCATAGTATCTCTTTTTCAAATCCTCCATGGTACGGGGTTTAGGAGCAGGTATCATTGCTGTATCTGGGTCTGTACCATCCACATCCTTCTCTTCCTTCACATTTCCTGGCAAATGCGGTGTATAGTCGTACCGGTCCCATATTAACGGCCAACGCAAGTCAAAATCTCTGGCTAAGCTGAAGAGATAATCTGTCTCGTCTTTGGCCCAATCGTCGCTGACTAAGTTCGAGTTGTATTGGTCTTCGTTGTATTGCGGGACGTCGACTTCTACATTGAACTTAGCGAAACTAGAATCATCAACCACGTCGGTCTTCTTCGCCACCTCCATGCCACTTTCTCCTGGTGTTTGTCCATCCGATTGTTGTTGTGATGTAGCCCTGGACTGGTCCTCAGTCTCTTTCTTCCAATGCCGCAGTTGTAACGACTGATCGCTACGCGCCGAGTTGCGGAAGGGGCTCATTTCCCACCGGGCGGCGGGTTTCCTGCTCCCAAACCTCCTCTTTTTAAAGCTCGATATCTCAGGTACAATAGCGATCGGATTGTCACCTCCTAAGCTCTGGACTTCTCGTGCCAAGCCTTTTAGATTCGGTCGTGCAGCGCCGGTTTTCTGCTTTTTCGTAGGTCGTAGACCGGCGCCATCGGCGGGAAGATTGAGGACATCGCGAACATCGTGGGAAGCCATTACAATGCTCAGAAGATTCGCAACGACAATCGGCACCTGTCGCGATAGAAATTCGAGAGAAGGGTGCGGAAAGAATGGGGAATCGCGAGGCGGCTCGCCGAGGATTAATTTATTCACGCGTCAAGTCACATGTGGAGAAGAATTCCATAGCAAGAGTCCTAATCTTGTGATGGTAAAACGCAGTTGACGTGGAGTACTTGATGAATTTACAAGAATTATGGGGGGGTTTTCGGGCACTGATGCGAACCAACAGTCAGATATGATGGAGGATGAGAATTTCTACATGTAGCTAGCTTGGCGTCATTGCTCAAGTACAGGTAGTGGCATAGGGGAAAGGGCACCTAAATATCCTTGCCCAAGAGGCAGAAACATGAGGACACGTGAGAAGTAATCACTAAACTCTTATCGATAAAACTATGTATCCACTAAGTTCACTATAAGGTAGGTAGTACATAGTATGAATGCGTTGTGGTAGCAATAGTGTACCACGTAGTGTACCTAACTTAAGCTACCTAACTCGAGGTACCTAGCTTGGTCTAGATCAGATCAACGATAACGATCCCTAAAATACCCCCTGGACAGTGAACGTGGCCGCTTGGCGATGAAAGTCGTGAGAGCTTCACACAAGACCGACGCAACACCACTTCCCACCATTGAAACCCCCGTATCCGCCCTCCACCGCGACTCCCGACTAGCACTTCCCAAGGCGCCGATAGCAGTAGAAATATCAATTGAGGACAGACCGGCGTCAGACGAGCAACAAAAATGAGGGCGATACTTCCCCTCCTGTCGCTGAGCACCGTCGCTCAAGCGTTATACTTCTTCATCGACGGCACGCAACCCAAGTGCTTCTACGAAGAGCTGCCCAAAGACACGCTGGTCGTGGGCCACTACAAAGCCGAAGAATACGACGAGAACACACGGACGTGGTCGAAGCACGACGGGCTGAGCATCTACATATCCGTCGACGTAAGGATTTCCCATCCCGTCTCCCTCTTGTCCCGACAAACAACGTTTTCCCAGTTTACGAATCCCCGCGATAAACTGACAATCTAACAGGAAGTCTTCGATAACGACCACCGGGTGGTATCCCAGCGGGGCTCGGAATCCGGCCGCTTCACCTTCACGGCGCACGAGGCGGGCGACCACCGCCTCTGTTTCACGCCGAGCAGCAACAGCGGCCGCCAGAACTGGCTGAACGCCGCGCACTCCAACGGCGGCATCAAGCTGACGCTGGACCTGGCCATCGGCGAGTCCAGCGAGATCGAGAGTACCGATAAGAGCAAGCTACAGGACATTTCGCAGCGCGTCAAGGATCTCAACTCGCGGCTACAAGATATCAGGCGCGAGCAGATTTTCCAGCGAGTAAGTCCTCCTCACCTCCCTTTCCACCACCACCACCACCTATCTCTTCCATTTCCTTTCTTTGCTTCTCTCCCACTCCCTTCCCAATCTAGTCATCATCCCATAAAACCATATAATCGCATTCAACCTCACCAGGGAAACCTTTCATTTCATACCCTACTTACTCATACTCATCCAACAGGAACGAGAAGCCGAGTTCAGAGATCAGTCAGAAAGCACCAATTCCCGCGTCATCCGCTGGATGGTTATCCAGCTCGTCGTTCTGGGCGCCACATGCGCCTGGCAATTATCCCACCTACGGTCCTTCTTCATCAAGCAGAAGCTCACGTAATCGCCACGGGGGAAAAAAGTATGTACTACAATCTAACTCTTGGCCACGGCTGAATGTTCGTCCTCGGTGAAACGATCGGGGTGGAATGATAAGGGATAGGAGTTGAGGGAGGGGGACTCGAAATAGGCACGTCTCGTCCCTTTGGGCAAGCTGGCCAGAAGTGACATCGTGCTCCTCAAGAGCGATGATACTGTCGCATTATATGCGTGATGGTGCATTTTGTAATGATACATGCATACGGATCAGAAAAATAACTTCCAGGACAAGAATTTGGCCTGATTGACTTGTTGCTAGGCGCAGACGGAAGACATTACTCAACTTGGGTATAACTCTAGCGAATACACTACAAAACCCGCGAACCTGACAGTAAATGTCTCAAATTCTGTCAAAACATTGGATGAAGATATATAATCATGTTTGCTATGTCCCATTGTCTGCTTTTTCTATTCTCGTAGAAACCCAGTGTCTTTCACCTGGGTTCGCCAGATCACCTCACTATAGCCCCTCCAGGCACGGTGGCCACATCTCTATGTGGTCCAGCCCTTCACCAAATCTACATTTTCTTCAACGCTGAGTCTTCTCACAGCACCCCCCCTTCATTGCAATTATAAACAGTTATGTCAAGGACGTAGCCACAGAGAAGTAGGATACCGGATTCCCAATGCTAGCCTTCCCAGAGTTTCACGAACTCCACCGGCGCCGTTGCTGCGAGTTGATGTATTAACAGCCAGGATCTATCTCATCAGAACGAGAGTCATGAATAAAGAAAAAACAAAGTTAACACAAATAGGTCGTATCCCGAGTTTGTGCCGAGCTTAGACACAGCTAGGACCGACCCAGCAAGTGTAGCCATATTTCAAGGCCCGTGTCGAGCCTACATTCTCGGTTTGATTGTGAGAGGATACACGAATGCATGTGTGGTTTGGAAATCGGGCCCCCGAAATAGAAGTGCCTCAAGTGTCCTTAGGGCAGTGACTTTCAGGAGAGCCGCCCGTCACCGCGAGGTACGCAACTATAGCGTCCTAGGTAGATGCGTATGCTCCAGGTAGAACATGCCCATTCGCGGAAAGACAACCAGGGGAGTATTAAGTAGCAATACAACAGAGTTGGAAATCTAGATCCAACTCTCTTAATCTATGAGGTCGCTTGCACGTCATAATTTTATGTGAAATTATCCTATTTATTATGTCAGTAACGCTCGAGCCAGTCAAGCCTGAATATTATAACGTACCACAGCAGAGAACTTTCATGAACTTCTGGAACCCAGTAGGTTGAGGCTCATTAAGTCCCTCATTAACCATGCCTAGCTCAGGACTCATATTTGTCTGCTGGGCGATCCTCGGTGGCAGGTTCTGGCTGCTGTTCTGGAATTGGGCCTGGGTTGACCCAGTTGGAGTGGCCATGTCCCGAAGACCCCCCACCGCGCTCCCGCGTTGTGGTTTCAAGCCGGCGGGGGCGTTTGGCCGGCGCGGGTCCGTCCCCTTGGCTGGTGACGGAGGTGGGGGCTGCGCGGCGTTTAAACGGTCGCGAGTAAGGTGAGGTGTGTTCGCGCCAGTCCGTGACTGATTGTGTAATTCCATCTGCGAAGGGCCCGGTCGAGCATTTGGGTTGTGGTACCCACTGTGCTTGTGCATAGCATCCCAGCCCTTTGCCGACTCCTTGTTGATCTTCATCCAATCATACTCTCCATCCTCAACTTCGCCTGTGTTTTTCAATGCTTGAGTGAAAAGCTCGCGCAGGTAGTCGTAATCGGGAGTGTCCTCAAAACCAAGGTTTCGGACATAGGTAAGGTACTTGTTAAACTCGTCAGGGAACCCCTCACATAGATCCTTGATCGCAGTAGTCTGCTTCTTCTCGCCGATCTTCTCATACTTCTGTTTATTCGTCGCAGCCTTTAAACCTTGCCAAGGCAGACCACCACGAAGAAAATACATGAACACATGTCCTAGGGCTTCCAAATCATCTCGGCGAGATTGTTCACGTCCCAGGTGGGTATTGATACTCATATAACGAGCAGTGCCAGACAATGATTTCCGCTCACGATAAGGAATGTGTTGTTTGGTTTTAGGGTCCCGATACTGTTTGGCCATACCGAAATCTACCACATGGATAACATTGGCGGCCTTTGTTGTGGGACGGCCAATTAGGAAGTTATCCGGCTTGATATCGCGGTAGATAAGGTTCTTCTCGTGGATCGTCTGAACGCGGGACAGCTAAACAAGGTGTGAGTGATGCAACAAACATAAAAAACTAATTTGAGTTAGCCGGAGACGGCGTACCATTTGCTTGGCGACCATTACTACGGTCTTGATCGAGAACCTCCGGTTACAGTGGTCGAAGAGATCCTCCAAGGACGGTCCGAGCAGATCTATAACGAGGATGTTATGAAGGCCCTCTTGACCAAAATAGTAAACATTAGGGATACCCGCTGTAGGAAGGCAGGGTTAGTATTGGGTATGCCGTTACTCGTCAAGTCAATAACTCACGGCATCCAACAAGTATCTTATATGTGCGATACTCATCTCGAAGCTGCGGTGCATCACTCTTTCGGGGTTCCTGTAACTTTGTTAGTATGCTCCAAGCCATTAACTCAATTCTAAATAGCCCCAGGTCCGTCCGATTTCGAAAACTGGACCTGAAACTCAATGGCCAGGAACCGGGCAAACTCACGAATTTGATAGCAACTTGCTGGTTGTTCAACAAGTTGGTGCCTTCAAAAATGACACCAAAAGAACCTTCACCAATCTTCTTGCCCACTCTGTAGTGGACGCCCACCACATTCGACGACGATGAAGCCATTGTGTTACGACGGGGAATCGGAGAGGACGCGTCAGAAATGGGGACGATGCGAGGTCAGAGGCAGCACGGCCGGCAGGAGTGCACAACGAGGTGCTGCGTTGCTGTAGAGAGGGAAAGCCGTGGTCGGAGAAACGAGCATCAGTGACACTCGAGCAGGCTGAGGGCCCCAAGGACCATCTCTCGGGGCTGTCTGTCGAGGGAGAGAAGCAAGCTGCCTGAGAAGGTCGGAAAGGAAGAGAAGAGCCAGCCGTGGCCCAGAAAGGGCGATCTGCGGGAATGAGGATTGTTGGAACCCGTTTGGCTGACGCAGTGATGGATAGATAGAAAGGTGAATTGAATTGGACGGACCGATGGCTGGAGAATTGGAGTGAGAATCAAAAGGGAGGAAAACCGAGAGAGGCGGTCGGGGGGAGATTGGGTCAACTGAGGTACCTAGGTACCTACACTATCTCCAGTATACGCTAGGCCTGTCTAAGCCGGATATGGTAGCTGGTCCACAATTGGTCTGGGGCTCCTGAAGACGTGAATGGCCGAAATTATCTGCCTACAGGGCTTCTGCAAGTCTCGACCAGTGGTAGCGAGCCAACTTGCGTTTGCAGTGTCTGGGGCGCTGAAAGGGGCCTAATTTTGGAGAGGCTTAGAGTGCTAAGCACGTACCTCTGCGGTAGCTCTACCTGCCCCTTTCAGGTGTATTGGGCTTCTATCAAGCCACCAAGTCCTGCTCGGCGAGTACCTATGAGAGACACTAAAAGCTCACCCAGCAGCACAACTTAGTGTGCGCTAAGGCGAGAAATGGAGAAGCCAAGACACCAGCCCCGGTTGCCCCGAGTCGACGACTGTTCGTGATAGTCCACATTGTAATTTATATCTCAGATGCCTACCTAGCCTGGTATCTAATCTACTGTTGTATTTATTCACTTGACCTCTCGCGTAGGTCTGGTCTTTGGAACTAAGACCCTCTATTTAACCATGTTACGGGACACTGGCTTAGCGAAGCAGACGGACTTGTTGTTTTCATCGTGAGGGTTGATGCACAGATACACTAGCTAGGTACCTACATCAAAACACGATATCTTGCTTTTTGCGGGATATGGAAACTGACCTACATGTGCCTAGTACATCTAAGCTACAGCTTGCATGTGCGAATATGTAGTATATTCTGCCTCCCGAGTTCCGTTCCTTGCCACATGTGCAAAAAAAAAAAACAAATCGATACAACCCATGAAAGCTCACAGTTCTGCTCGAGTACAATATTCCCCATCGTTAACTACTTCAAGTTTAGTGCCACGGAGATTGGCCACAACTTTCAAGCAATCCACTACCTCCCTTGGGTAGATAAGTGTCGAGAGACTGACATGGTAGCTAAATTAAAGAGGAGCCTAAAAAGAATCCGATGCACTAACAACGGCTTGCATGCACGCCTACCGTAGACTAGGATAAGTTTAGTGTACCTAGCGTATAGCGTATTAATGTGGAGGGAAAACAGAGGGGAAAAAACATTCGTATTGTTGCCATGGGCAGTAATCTAGCGTAGTGTACTATGTACAGTACTATGGGCATCGAGGATTGCTCAACACTGAATACGGGGCACTTTTATGCTGTGCATGTCCTTGGCACCCCAGTTCTCTTTGGATGACAATTCGTTGCTTGGAGAACATGTGCATACCAGTCAGTGCCTCGAGTGTGATTCCATGAATCAAGGAATTCATCTTCCCATTCATGCTTTTGGAGATCAATGCGCTCAACTTGGCCATGGCACATGAGATATATTTGATACGCCTCCAGTGTCTCCTTCGACTCCTCCTCGTGTGATATTGCTGTATCCCTAAGTAGATACCACCTATGCGCCTTGGTATTCGACAGGGTCCGTGTTGCTCTATGAGCGACACGCACGGGTAGATCCTCAATTGCCTGGGATCGAGAGCATCCGACATGCCATAAGATCAGCATCTTAATTAGAAAGAAATCATATCAGCCTAGATTAACGGGAAGCGATGATAATAACTTGGTACCAGTCAGATGCTCTACTGCTTGCCACACTTGATCAATGCTGGTATATAATGAATGTACTTATCTAGTAACCAATAACTTGCTGTCGCGCTTGGTGAAACAGGAAACGCGTCGAAATCTAAACGTGTGACGGTTCCGAGCCTGGTGGACAAATACGGCCATCGGTAAGATACCGGTAAAGGAATCGGTAAGGGCGCAAACCGGCCGCAAGCTGTGGCGGAAGGGCGCCTCGTGTTTCGAAAAGGCTTCCATAGGCTTATACAAACCTTCTCATCATAAACTCCCTGGTAATCCTATACTTGGATCCTATGAGTAAGCTGGGGGATACTATAGAACAATGTCTCGCCTGACGGGCCAAGCCAAGTTTTCTGCGCATTCGCCAGAATATGTTTAATCTTTAAGACACCCCGCGAATGAACTTCCAGGTAGCTCCTCATCAGCATCCCTTTCCTATATGCCTGCCCTGCCTATTTCCAACCTTGGTGAGCAACACCGCCTGGATTCACACAAATGCGAGCTTATGAGCAGACCCCTAGTTGTTAAGAATAAGCCTCGCCGCATTTTCCCTACATTCCATCTTAGCCACTCAGGCGGCAATAATGACAGGCGAAGACATTTAACAGTTCAGGGATGGCTTTTTTATTGAAAGTCGCCCTTTTAAAGACTAAAAAAAAAGTGAGATGATATGACACTCCCTAGCTAATATGAAGATGCCACCAAGACATGTGTTATGTCTCATACACTCGAGTCTTATGCGAGTTTATTGAGGGAGTATTCATTTGATAATCATTCTAGTACCTATGTTACTTACTTGACTGTATGTATGAGGGTTTAGGTTCGGTACCTGCCTCACTCACTGGACGATCGAACAACGCTAACGGTATTACTTTACCCCCTAGGACCCTCGCATTCGCAATTCTTGTCCTTCGTAAGCGGCGCCGTGTATGGCTTACCAAATATTTTGGCGTGGTACCTGAGTTCACTCCTGATAGAATGCGATTTCCTATGCCTCTATCCCGAGTCTATGTATGTGTTTCTGGAGATTATAGTGCTCGGGCCGGCGAGAAATTAGCAATGCACTCGCGAGGTGCATCAAAAAAGCTAATTGCTTTATCCCGATTGTGTAACCCGTGCTTCATTAATCGGCAACCCTTTAATTTTCCCAGCCGCTACGACTGAGAATGTCTATGAGCCTGTGATATCGTCACCAGACTCCTCTTAACAGTGTTGAAGGCATCCTCAGAATCGGCCCTCCAGCTGGAAACAGCTACACGGACAGCAGGCTTTCCATCCCAGCTACTCCCACTAACGTACCATTCATTTCCCTCATTAATCCGCTGGACGAGCACTTTATTGAGTGCATCGTCCTTAGCACGAAACAGCACTACGATGTGGATGTTATCATCATCAAAGCTGTCGGGTTGAGATCCCGCGTCTGGTAGCAGTACGTAGTCATCGCCGCAGGATCGGATAGCCCTAGCAATAGCGCGTGCAGTGATGACCATTTTCTCCATCATTTGCGATATACCTAGCCTTCCCTCGCTCGTTAAGACGGCGTAGACAGGTAGGGCACGGAATCTTCGGGAGTTCTCAAGTCCGATGTTCAGGGGGCTTTGAATCTGAGACGTGTTATCGGATGAGAGATAAGCGGCATTAGGGTTCTTGAACACGTCGTTCAATGTCGATGCTTTTCGAGTGAAGAAAATGCCGGTGTCGTAGGGCTAGAGACTCGATTGTGAGCTTGGTTAACTTGTCTCCTAAATAATGCAGGGCGGACTCACGACATTCAACAGTTTGTGTCCATCAATCGTTATGCTATCGCATAGCTCTAAGCCAGTGTTAACTTTGTGTAACGAGGAGAATTCCTCTTTTAGGGGCAAACTCCGGGCGAAAACGCCAAATGCTAATATGCAATTAGTTGATAATCATTCCAAGTTGAGAATTGGGGCAGCATCCAACCTCCGTCAACATGGATCCACGCTTGGTACTGGTCGGCTAAGTGCCGAAGCCTCTGCATATCCTCGACGCCGGTGGTAGCAAATCGGCCAGTGTTAACCTCTCCGGCGCTGATTGCTATGATGCTAGCGACGTTCTTGCGCTGGAGCTCCCGCTCTACGGCGTCTATGTCCAGGCGCCACGGCTCGGCCTCACTGAATGGTAGGAGCTTGACGGAGGTACGCCCGAGCCCAACCACGGATGCTGCTTTTGAAAGCGAGCTGTGCCCCATACTTGTCAAGACTTGGATTTCGTCAATACCTGCCTTCATGCACGCGCGTAGCAGTCCAATCTCTCCCACCGATTCAGAACTCCCGGCTAGCCTCGAAGTAATAACTGCCTCGCGACCGCATGCCAAGCCGAGAATATTGCTCCCCGTGGCACCGGTGGTGAATGTTCTGCCCTCCCATTGCTCTGGCTCTCCTAAACTCAACAAGCGCAGTAGCATCTTCAAGGCGGCGTCCTCGACCTCGGTGGAGATTGTCTGGTTGGGGAGATGTACCTGCACATTTTGGTCGTAGGCGCTGACAATGTTGTCTGCGATCTCGGCGATCGGAAGTGTAGAACCCGTGACGAATCCCCAATACCGGCCGCTTCTATTCTCTCCGTTGAATCCGGGCACAATGTCATTCATGAGATGGGCGAGGGTGTCCTCTGGGCCACGACCGGAGAGATAGTCCGCCCTGGCAGCATCTGGAAGCGATGCCCTCGCGTGTGACAATTTGTCTAGGCCGGGAAGCGTGGGTGCATGTTCGCCGGGCGCCACTGCAGCTGATTCCCTGATGCGGCGCTGCGCCTGTTCTATGAAGCTGTCCATTTTGACATGAATAGCACTCTTTTTGAATTAGACGTTGTACGTATAGCAAGGTTTCATGTACTTTTTGGTGCTGCGTGACTCCAAAATTGTTCTAAATGTAGAGGTGAGTCGGGTGTTCTCTGACATTCATCTTGCATTGGGACCTTCCATTGGTACATTGCACTGCTAATTTTCACTGCCTAGGTATTTCCCACTCGTACCTTTCACTGGTGTGGTGGATCAGGTGTTTGCTATTATTTTTTTGTTGATATCGATCGCAAACTATTTCCTCAGCTTCACATCAAGGTAATACAAGCCGACGCTAACTTATTAACTTAACTTGTTAGAACCAACGTCTTGTTAGTTGTTAGTCGCTAGCTGGATAGAGAGGCTGGACATGCAGCCGACCAATTATACATAATAGACAACGACTCAAGCTAACTTCATATTTTGAGCGAGGCTGATGAGCCTCAAATGAGGGCGAAGAGGTGTACTGGTTATCGCCGTAGAGTGTGGAATAACGTGATTATAATATGGGGTGCCAAAGGTACGTTACCGAGTCACATTTTCAATTACTAGTAAGAATCTTGTTACGGGTACCCATTTTGGCTCGAGAGGTCTAGACCATCTACCTGGGACTGGCTTACGATACTCGCCTGTTGTTGGCGTGCAGAAGCCTGAAACCTAGTGAAGCATTACGTGGACTAGAATAGGTACTTGCCCAGACGTGTAGGCAAGCAATGGTACCTATGTCTTGCAGGCTACCGAACGAACGCCCCTTCTGGATCGCTACATAGTTGGTCCTTGAATGAATTACTGGATCCGCAGAAATACGACTTGATTCTGTAAACGCAACTGCATCACGAGTCATGATCCTTGCAGACAGTCATCGCCTGAAAAGATATCACTTTTCAGATTTTCTGGCTATTATAGTATACCGGCCGCTGCTATTTATATGAATGCCGTATTGCCTATTTAGTGTCGTGGATGCGGGGCCTCTAGTCTAGTGCTAGTGTTGCGTGTAAGCGCGATATTTCTGCACATCATCAACGGCGTGGGTTGACTCCTCTCATGCGAGTAGAAATAATATTTGATCGGTCATGTTTACGTTTCTTAGGACCTCCCCGTGCATTGCAGGTGTTCGTTCCCTTCGGCACAAGAAGCAAGTGCACAGATGTTCCAAGGCCTACCCCACAGAACCTTGCATGGCTTTACCAAACATGCCGTCAACAATATCCTCCCTTGATGTAGAAACATGGGGTTGATGAACGTTGTTACAAGCAATCGAAACCTCAAGCTCAAATGATATAAGAAAAGAAAAAAAATCTCCTGTTACCCGATGATCCTAGCTACAAAGCGTAGTAAACGTTACCCCCACAACACACTAATTTTGCCCAATTCTCATGCGGGCGAGATAGAGGCTGCGTTGCTGATTACGTATTCGTACAGGTTCCCCTAATACTCACTTTCTGTAGGCTGTGTAGGGACTTCTCCCCTGATATGGTCTTCTAGGGTCAGTCGGCTATTGGTGTTAATCAACATTTCTAGAACCCGTGAGTGGGTTTGCCCGCTTTAAGGCTTGTACTGTATGTAGTCCGAACTGGGCGGACACGTCAATGAGGCGTCCAAACAACCCGACCGATCACATGGACTGTACGCAACTTAGCCCAAGTGTAGCCAAGATGAGCAGCTGAATTAGTTATATGGGTCCGTGTATCCGGCAGTCTGGTTCAACGTGTCAATCCGGACCACACCTCAACTGTCATCCCCCCTCTGTCATAAGTGTATAGTTCCACACCCTCATCCCGCTATCCAAGAGCTTCATTTATTTCTCGATATTACCGGTACATCGTATTCCTTGTCGGGGTTCCAAATCACTCTGCATAGATCTAATAGTTCTAATAGTTATAGTGTTGTTAGAATACCACCACACACATACGGGTATTCTAATCGTTTCTCTCAACTTGGATCTCTGACTATTATCGGATAACAGAAGGCTTCATGTCTCCTCGGGAGCCCAGTGCTGGAGGAGGCGAAGATTTAATCGCGACTGTCGTGAGTGGCTCCAACGAGGGGACATACGACTCGGATCAAGAGCCGGCGCATTTGCCTGCAGGCCCGCCCTTCGATCTCAACAACTTCCCTTTTACATTCGAGCATACACACGACACGTCTCATTCTATACATATCGAACCTGACGTGAGATTACCCGTATCGCAGTAGGAATGACTGTATCAATTTACTAACCAATGAGAAGAGTGACCCTTCTAAATCACCAAGTTATGAGTGGTGCGTTGACCTGAGTGTTAATGATATACCTCCTAGCTAAATGCCATTGCGAACTACAGGGACAGCGAATCAATAACGAGCAGTATCACAGCATACAGAGAAGAAAATGGCAGAACATATCATGCATATAGCGACGGATGTACGTTGACTGCTCCCCGTCTGTAGACGATAGCGTGGGTTCTAGACAACTGACAGGTCATGCATATCAGCATACCACTATCCCAACGACTCCGTAGAAGTCGAGAGACTAGACTGGCAGTATATATGCCTCAAGCGTTTATTTAATGGCAAGAACTACTTCGCGCCGTGGTCCCAAGAACAGCCTCCGAAGCGGATACTGGATCTGGCCACGGGGACGGGCATGTGGGCTATCGAGATGGCCGAAGAATTCGAATCGTCGATGGTCGTCGGGACCGACTTATCACCTATACAACCGGAATACGTCCCACCAAACGTGCATTTTTATATCCATGACGCGTAAGTTTTGAGTTCATCTTCTTGACAATAGTTTGGATGCCTGCCCTTCGGGACAGCTCCTGATGTGACGCCTAAACCTCACCGGTGAAACCTAAAATTTCGTTCCGATGTTTATTTCGGTTGTCTGTCTACTGCTCGTGCGATCATCAAGTGAGACGATGACTTTGCTGTATATATGACATTGACCTGATTTCCGTCTAGGAGATTGGATGAGTGGTGGTGGCCAGACCCCTTTGATTATATACATGGTATGTATGCAAAATAGCGCAACCTTAACTGTAGTCAATCACTTGTCTTAGTATAGTACTAATATAGTCATTCAGTACGCGGAATCTTTTCTCTTCTCAAGCTTGCCTAGAATGGCTGAAATATCGGTCACAAAGCGAACAAGCGACGTCAGTTCCCCGTAGACACTATATTGATTTGCTGACAAAACTATAGATACGGATGGCTTTGGGTGCATGGGAAGATTTTGAGATTGACGTGGCTCGGAAGGCCTTCAATCACCTAGAGCCTGGCGGCTGGTTTGAAGCCCAAGAGCTGCTCCCGACGCTTGGATGCGATGATGGGTCGATGCCAGACGACTACGCTCCGAACCTTCTCTTCAACGATCTAGAAGACTGCGCAAGAAGAGAGCAACGACCGCTTGACATCGCGAAGACGTACAAGCAGGGTCTCATCAATGCGGGGTTTGTGGACGTCACGGAGCAGGTCCACAAGATCCCAATCAATGGCTGGGCGAGAAGTAAGAACTGGAAGACCCTTGGGGACCTGTGGAATGTGAATTGCCTAGATGCCATACAAGGAGTGGCTATGGCACTTCTGCATCGTGCGCGGGGTCTGAAACGGCATCAAATCGAGGTAGATAATGGTTGGAAAAAGTTACGGGAATGTTGGGCTTCTGCTGACCACCTCGCAGATACATCTCATGGACACCCGACGAGGTCTTTCCGATAAATCTGTCCACGCTTACCAAAGTTGTTATGTTGTATTGGGACGAAAACCGCGACTAGATGAAGGGGTAGTGATGGCTTCGGAACGTCAATAACAAAGCTGGACCTACATGTTTATCTCATCACGATTCTATATATAAGCACACATCTGGAAAAGATGACGAGAAGGTATATAGGGGGTCAATTGACTACATGCAGACACTATGCAGTACCATAATATCTATTATAGTATGCTACAGGATGTAGGTTTTAAACCACCTACAAATGAGCTAAAAGCGAATACCAATAGCGCTGTTAGGAATCGAACCCAACTCACTATTTAGTCAGACGGTAGGTCCTACCTAGTACCTCTATCTCATGATTAGACACGGAGTATAGCAGTTGCATATGCTAAGGTTAGTAGTATGCGTCTTACGTACATGCAGAGTTGCATGTTGGTGTAGAGGAACAATAGAAATCTCCAATGACAATAAAGATATATATGAAACGACAGGTAAGGGGCATGTGTCTACTTTAGATGCTGCATAGTAAATGCTAAATATATAAAAAGATAAAAGAGGTTAGGAGTGCATGTTACCCAGAGATGCTTCTGTAACTCAACCTAGTAGATACAGAAGGAAAGGTAAGGGAAGGCAAGTGGTGAAGTGCAGTTACAGGGACCCGGGAATGCGAGTGGCCGGTGCCAGAGACGGAGTCTGCCAGTAAGCAGTCTAGGGTCTAGGTCATGTTCCCCTTTTACGGGGCATTTATGCCCTCTTTCTACCATGTACCTTATGTACCTTAGGTACTGATCTGGTAGGGTAAGAAGCAAGAAGGCTGGGTTGTTAGGCTCCTTAAGCTCAAGTATCCACTATAATCGGACCCTGTCGATCCACTGTCCTCCATCATGTACAGTAGGTTCCACATGCTGTACGACAAAGATGGAGTGCACTAAACACATTCGGCCCCAACAAAATCCACCAGGGCAAGTACCTACTAGGTTACCTACGTACTTACTGCGGGCACCTCCTGTACCTACTAGTACTACCTACTGTACTTACTCAACTCTCTCCCTCACTCATCTCATCTCGTGATTCGAAAAAGGTAAACTGTCTAATGTTAGGCTTATTCGGTTGCATGTCTTCGATTTCCCTTTCTCATGTACTGAAATCCTCAATTATTGTGATATAACATTTTCTATTCTTGATTGTATTGCCTCTCTTGCCCCCTTCTTCTTTGACGCCGCTTCAATGCCACTCCGAGGTTGCGCCAATCCTTAACCTTCCACAGTCCCAGACCCCCCCAGCCTTCAACACCCGCGCACACATTCTCTTGAGCGAGCCATAGGTACTGCGTAATCACCGAGCCAGTGTCACCCAGGCTTTTTCTTATACCTACCAGTGCAAGAGACCGATAAGCGGGAGCCTCACCTTATACGCCGCCTTCATTACTGCTTCTTTTCGAACCTTACTAGTCACCATTAATGCTCCCTACCCGGCTTCTGTCGCTTTCTGGTCCACGTTACCCCAATCCTACCGTGATCCTCCCGTCTGTCGCATGCGTCCTCTTGGCACTTGTATATATCCTATAAACCCATAAGCCCACAACAAGGACTGGTCCTCTTAATACCACGTGCAACTCGCAGACCAAAAATCATGGCAGGACTCATGAGCAAGCGTCAACAGGCACGCAACGAGCGCGCCCTTCAGGACCTCGTCCAGACTATCCCTGGTAACAACGTATGCGCCGACTGTGGCGCCCGCAATCCATGTACGTTTTTACGCTTTGCGTCGCCGAGTCCCTTCTTCCTCGTTACACTGCAACTTTTTTTGCCTTCTTCCGCAAGGGAATGCTGACATATAAATCCCTTTAGCCTGGGCATCATGGAATGTACGTACACCGAGACACAAGCCGCCCCCATCCCCGTCGTGCCACTACCCTCTGAACCTTAGCGACGCTTGCGCACAGCGCACCACTAGCTAGTAGTATTGAGTAGCGTCGAGGTAGCCGAGTGCTAATAAGTATGGTGGTAGTTGGGCATATTCCTGTGCATGCGATGCGCTGCCATCCATCGCAAACTAGGAACTCACATTTCCAAAGTCAAGTCGCTGAGCATGGATAGCTGGACTAATGAGCAAGTTGAGGTACGACAACCACCGGAACCACGCCCCTTGGAACGCGAGATTCTAATTTGATCTCGCGTTAGAGTATGAAACGAATAGGAAATGCCGCGTCGAACAAGACCTACAACCCCCAGGGCAAGCGACCGCCTGTACCTGTCGATGCCGACGAAGCCGATTCCGCCATGGAACGATTTATTCGATCCAAGTACGTGCAGCCGTCGAGTAGAACCCCGGCGAATGGGCCGACCAGGCATAATACTGGTAGTTCAGACGAGGGCACACCCCCGCCTTTACCCCCTAAGACGGGTACTCGGTTCTTCAAGTCGGGCACGCTCTCGTTTCGGTCTAAGAAAGACCCTCAAAGTCCACGGGAGAGCACGTCTCCTCAGCATGCTTTGCCACCGCGGGACGATAACTTACGCAACAAACCATCCAAAGTCTTTGGGGCTAGCGTACATCAGGACAGCGTAGAGGCTACGGCGGTGAAGTTGACACAGCTTCGTGACATGGGGTTCGCGGACGATAAGCGTAATGCCATGATATTGAAGGGGGTTAATGGCAATCTCGAGAAGACAGTCGAAGCTCTGGTGCGCCTCGGCGAAGGAGGCGGGGCGATCTCGCCAGGCTTGACAACTCTAAGAGACCCCTTATCAAGATCATTGACGCCGAAGCCAACGACGACGACTACGAATGGTCTATCTCTGTCGAAACCCAGCCCTCCCCTCCCGGTTCAGAGCCCATCGTCGCCGTCCAATGATCCTTGGGAAATATCGCCTGCGCAGCCCCAATCGTCGCAATCTACCGGCACATTGCAGAACAAAAACCCTTTTTACAATAATAATCCATTCGGTGCGCCAAGTCAGCAGAGCGAATACAACTTGAACCAGTCTTTACAGAACCTGTCACTGGCACCGTCTCAACCACCACTCTTCCCTCACCATACGGGAGGGGCTCCTACGACACAACCAGTATCGCAACCTACTTTTTCACATTCCATGACTCCGCCAATGCCGCAGATTCAAAATTTCGCATCCATGTCGTTCAATAGCAATCAAACATACCCCCAGCCAGCGCAATTATCGCAACAAGGCTACAATCCCTTTTTACAGGCTCCTGTAACACCTCAACAACCTCTTTCCCTTAATACATCTCCATACCAATACCAGGGGCCCCTCGCAAATAACCCCTTTATGAGATCCCCCACGAGAATAGCTTCGCCTATGTTGAATCAGATACCCGAACAGTCGCAGCAAAATGTATACAACTCACCCCAGACCCCGTTCAGTGCCAATCCTTTCATGACAATGAGCCAGCCAGCTCAGGTATCTCAACCTAGCCAACAACAGTGGTATCAACAAAACCAGCAACAGGCACAAACCATACAGCCGAACTATCCTCCACAACGGGCGGATAAGGAATCAATTATGGCTTTGTACGGATACGTACAACCTGCACCAATCCTGACGCAACCACCGGGACAGGGAATCTCCAATCCTTTCGAGGCAATTTCAGCAGCTTCCGCCCAGCCCCAGACACAGGTATCCTCACAGCAAAGCTCTTCGGCCGGAACAAAAAATCCTTTCTTAAACAGCGTGGCCTCCCCGGCACCCTCTGCCTTTGCACCTACTAACCAGGCTGCTTCTAGTGCGAGGAGTCGAGAAAGCATGATGCTCGGAATGGACATGGCCTGGAATAACGGCCGGCACAGCCCGGATGCATTCGCGAGTTTAAGCGCGAGAAGTGGTTAGCGAGGTGTAGAGGTTTTTAATCTGTTATGTGTGAATATATGTGTATATTGTATGATCCTGTCAACATATGATGTAGGTTTAATATAATGAAGCCTCACCACGAGGAGAGGATATGGGAATAATGCCCTATCTGGAGGAAATCAAGTAAAACGAAGAATGGCTTGTTCACATTGCGTACTACAGACCTATTATTTGCCTAGTTATTACTTGTGAATCTCTTTTAGTGAAAACTCCTCCCACGTTACCTCCTCTAGGTTATCGAAGACGCCCTCATCGAAGCGCACTACCTCGCTCCAGCCCCGGATTACACCCCGCCAGTAGCACATCTCAGCCGCAGAGCTGAAGTAACCTCCGTCCTCGAACAGCGCGCGCTGTCGCCTCGCGATGCCCTCAGCGATCCGTGGATGTGCCTCCAACCAAGCCACCGTCGCCTCAAGATCACTCCAGTCCGGCGCCACGAACACAATGTTTGCATCCGACGCGTCGTGCTCGATCGGCCAGGCGCTGCGCACCCACGGCGCCGGGTACGGCAGCAGCGCGGGCGGCTTCTCGCGGCCTCCTAGCTCGATGGGACGACGGGGGAGACCGAACGTCTTGGGTTCTTTATGTGGTTGCGGCTTCTCGGACGAGAGGAATGGGGAGAAAAGTGAGCGGAGCGAGGTACGGGATGAGGAAGAAGAAGAGGAGGTCGGGGATGAGAGGGAATCTGGGCCGGACGGGTCTAGCGTGTAACTGAAGACGGGCCGCAAGAGGTGCGTGACGTGCTGGATCCAGGCCACGGGCGGCGTGAGCACGACGCTCGCGCACAGGTTGTGGAACTGGAAGCGGCCGCTGTACGTCACGCCCTCGGTGTGGATGATGTACTTGTAGCGGCAGAAGTCCTCGATGGGCAGCGCGTTGCTCGCGTTGCGATCGCCGCCGCCCTTCGAGGTCCAGTCTAGAGCCTCGACGTCGGCCCATGTGGGCCGAGAACCCCCCGCGGCGTTAGGTCCGAAAGCGCGGACCAGATTCTGCCGCAGCCGGCCCGCGCGCGGGTTGTTGAACCACGTCGTGCCGCGCCACACGGCGCGCGGGATCTTCTCGGAGAACGCCAGCGACGCCTCGATCTGCGATATAGCCCGCGCCGCGCGCGGCAGCGACCCGATGAACGGCAGCGCCCAGGCGTAGAAGCTGAAGTGCGGGACCGGGAAGAAGCGCTTCGCCTCGCCCGTGGACGCCACCTGCAGTGCGGGGTCCGCGGGCCGCGAGTACGAGAACGTCGACGCGAGCGGGTCGTCGTGGTGGTTGAAGGCGAAGATGGTGTCAGGGATGTGCGAGAACGGGGGCGAGGGGGGCGAGGACGCCGGGCGCGGCCATGTCAGGAGCGCGTTGGCGATCTGGTGTAGCGTCGCGGACCGGTGCTCCAGCATGTCGCTGCTTAAGTCCCCCTTGCGCGCTGCCGAGAGGATGGAGAGCTGTGGTGTCTATCTGTTAACGCGGGCTTTTTGCGGGCCCCGTGGTTTTTGATTCCGGCGGAACCTTACCTGACCGTTCCGGATCCGCGCGAACAGAGGCCCGAGATTGCTCGGGTACGGCTCGAGCTTGAACGGGCCCCTCGCCACCTCGCTGTCCACCTGGTCTAGCAGCCCGGGGAAGCTCGCGCGGCACTGGTCCTCGGCTAGGAAGCGGTTGCTGAGTAAGTCTGGGGGGTGTCTCCCCCCTGGTTCTCTTTGCCGCGACCGGGACTGGTACGCTTCGGGATTCGTCGAGCGAGAACTGTCTAGGCTCTCGTCCGGCACGAGCAGGAAGCAGTATATGGCGAGGCAGATCACCGAGACGACGACGATCTGCCGGAGACGCGCCGTCTGCCTCGCGCTGCGGTGGTGCATATGTGAGACGCCCATGACGTAGATACGACTCATATGTGGATTTGAAAATGGAATTTTTCGTTTCTACATCATCTCCTTTCGTCCGCTGGCTACACCTTCCCTCCCCGGGATTGATGTCATATAGCGTCGGGCCTTATGTTGCGATCGTGCGATGGGACGGGTTTCCGAATCTCTCTACACTGCGCTTGCTAGAGCTTGCCTTACCTATACTACTATGTAGCCCGCGCCGCCAAGCCAAGCCAAGCCAGGCGAGCAATGTAAGGGAAACCGAGAAAGAAAGGGGAGACGGAAACGAAGGGTGGAGTTTTGTTTTTGCGAATGCGAGTTCCGCGCGGACGCGGGTGGGTGGGCATATAGATGAGATGGGATGGGATGGATTGGATAGATGTCGGGGCCATCAAAGTATTCATCATCTTATATGTGTTCCGGGACATGTGCCTCCGAAACGGGGAATCTTGGTTCCTGTTTTTGTCGCGGTTCCTGGGGGTCTGCACTTCTTGGTCCATGGGGCTTCCGTAACCGAGTTGCATGCATGGATAGATCTGCGTTTACAGGGTCCCCGTTCGTGGGGAAATTGATTGCGCTGTCCCCGCTATAGTGGGATTGTTAATTCATTCGGTGTAGATATAGAGGGCTGTTTATTTATGGCATGTCTTCCCAGTGGTCGCAATAAAATGGGAAATTTAGGGTGTGTGTAAGTTGTAAGTTGTATACTAATTGTGAGGCTTGGTTATTGATATATACATACCTCAGGTACCCTATCGCGTAGGAGGAGTACAGAACGTACACTTAGGCAGTTAAGTCTAATTCAGACCATCTAGGCTAGGACTGGAGACAAGTGCTCGTCCTCCGTCTTGTGTTCTTCCGATTATGATAGGCCCATTTTTAGTATCCCTGATCGACCTCTTTTCTACTTTCTCTTGGACTACTATTACGTTTATTTTCACGCAGCGTTGATTCTATGCTTATTAACTTACTTTTACCGGATGGATATATGCAGCTCTGCTGCTAGGGTTAGCTCTTCGTTACCAAATAACTCTATCATTAGGGAGGGCATTTGGCTTCTACTCATGCGCTATATTCATAAATAAGTATCCTAGAGAAAAGGCCCAGCCAATAATTCATTGTCTTGTTTCATCTTTTGGGTCGTAGTCTAATCACACTTTTCGCGTCTTAGCTCTCGACCAAAATTGAATTATAAAGCTCATTAAGCTTATACACACCTACTACTAAGGTTGCTACCTACTAAGACTATCACCTACTTCTATCACACCTTCTAGAACAAAGGATACAAATCACCAGTTTGGTTAGTATGAGGCCCTTTGCACAAAAAGTATTCATCATATCCCACACTTAAGTTCTAGCAAAATGTCCGTAGGTAACTAGCTAATATCAACCGCCAGGTAAAGTCACCCCAGAACACTGTCTACTATGCAAGTACCCTCTCATAAACAGCGCCCAGGTTTTTCGAAGGGTCATCATTTTCAACCAACCCCAGCCAACAGTCTGGCTTCTTGAATCCAAGCAAGGTTTGCAGCTTAGGGCTCATCTTGAGGACTTTGCTTCGAGGATTGCACAAGAACTGGTTCTCCTCTGTACGTCGAGTCCCTCGACAAAAGACAAGATTGATAATCTTACGATAGTCCCCAGGGACGGTATTGTACCCAGCTCCGTGAGCCAAGGAGCTGACAAAAACGAAAGCAGACCCTCGCTCCATTTCTCAACAGCGTACAAGTTAGCACTGGGCCGAAAAATGTGAGTGGGTTTTAATACATGACCTACCAAGAAAGGAGACTTCATCAAGCCTGCCACTTCGGTCATGTTCCCACTTATGAGAACCGAGAACAACCATAGTACCGCCGTTTTCGCGCGTGATGTTGGAATTGGCAAGAAAGCAGCTGAAGCCGTCGTTTTCAGTGATCTTCATGTCGGCGTGGTGACCGGTAGCGTACACCATGTCGTCCCTGTGAAGTGACTGACGGGCGGAACCCTGTCCAATGTAGAAGCTCAAGGCGACACTAAGCAAGGGGTCGATAACAACCTCTTCGGTATGCTCCTCGTAAATGGCGGTGTACCTCTCTTCTAGAAGTACTTTCAGGAGTTTCTCTATGGTCTCATTGGTGTCGAGGATGTTAGCGATCGTGTCCGACTTACTAACCAAGCCAGGGATAACAAGAGTATTTTTCCCAATGAAGTTATCATAGGAATCACTCTCGTTGATGGGTCCCGTATAGGGTTTAAGCTCCTCATCAATCTTATCCAAAGTCTCTAGTGAAACGAAGTCGGTCAAAATGACACCACCATCCCGCTCCATAACTTCGAGAATATCTTCCAGAGAAGACGTCGCCGGGAGCTTGGTGACAGCTCTGGATGGCTCATAGGATGGATCGGGATTAGGTAATAGGCGAGGAGCAGAAGAGTTCTGATATTTATCAATTTTCTCCATTATTTGTTATACCGAAGTAAGGATCAAACAAATTAGTGAAGGTAAAGAAGGTGTGATGTTTCGAACTTGGTTAAGAAAACTGAAAATAGCAGAGGAAGTGGTCAAGCAGCGTGATTAACAGATATATATGGTCGAATAACCTTATGGATAAGCCTATTGTGATATGATATGATACTATATGTAGTGCTCCCCGAGGGAGTACTGGCGTCATGTAAATCTTGAATTAATGGCCTGCCTTAGAGAGACCCCGATTAATCTATTAGTGGTGTACTGCTGGTGACTTTCGGAATAATACCAGCCAATAGAGGTGATCTACGATTATACCAAGGGAATACGAAGGGGGTGACCTTCCCCTCGCCCACCAATCTCTAATAATTTGTTGGTCTGGTTGCCCGCTATTCCTTCCGAGTGACTGGATTTGCCTTGAATGTTTACGAGATAGCATGCTTCCTCACCGAATGCCAAGAACCCAAGTCAGTGTATCACGCGCAATCCCCTGGATGCTCTCCAGAGAAAGGATTATCTGATATGATTGGAAACGATGAGAGGCGGGCGGCATGAAGCGCTAATGCATGCAACCAGTGATGTGTCCCGGGCGAAGGATATGTAGATATAATATCAAGAGTTTCTAGAGCTAGGGTCTGCATCTCCTACCGTGTTACAATATCAAGAGAGGGGTAATAAGTGATATATCACTTTTGTAACCGTAGATCATTCATCATCTAGTATTTGTAGCATACTTCGTAATGAATATGGCGCTTTCTTCTACGCAATAAAGAAATCCGTCAACATATTAAATAGCTACTTATTAGTTATATATTCTCTAATTATACAATGGTCTACAAGATATCGTCAGCAACGAAATCTCTCCTCTACTATCGTGTTCTTTCCAATGCTCCCTGGTTTTCTCCCCAGTAGATGGTGCCGGCCATAGAGAAACGGCGAATTGACGGACGAGAGTTTCCATTGGTAACTAGTAAACCTACTTCTTGAGTAATATGGCCTGCTAGATCCATACTAAGCGGCAATCTGATAGAAAAGAAATTATATTGATATTCGGCATGTGCTTCGTAGATGATATCGCTTAATATGCATACGTTTAGCGAGTTGGGATTCGAGGAGCTGCATTATCAACTGGTAAACCTCATTTGTAAATGATATCGCTTAGGAGGTACATATCAAAAGCAAACTAATAAAAAGGATCATACAATAATTGGTAAAGGTGGTCCGTAAGTAACGTTGCATATATTAAGGGGCAAGTTAGTTAACAAGGGTTGTATCAACAACTAGTCAACATGTTTTGTATCACGCACTAGCCTCCAATAATCTCAGGAATCTTAGACTCCAATGCAGGATACGTTCAATGCCTTAGTGTTGGAATTCATTCAAAGATACAGCTGTAGAAGCTAGAATGGGTAAGGCAGGTCGGCAAGTATCATCGCCGATTAGCGACTTCTTGTGTATATATAGAGACCTAGGATCCTAGAGCCATTTCCGGAGAGGAATGACTAAAGGAATCTCTTGACCCTAGAAGAATTATCGTAATTCGAAGTAGCATTCTAAGCCCTCACAGAAGTCCTTGTTATAATTTGTGAGTGATATCGCTTAATAAGCGCATATTTAGAAGTGAGCTGAGACGAGAGGAGCCGCGCTGACAACTGGATAGCACGATTCTTAGGTAATATGCCTTAGTAGGCGTATGTCTAGAAGCAAGCTTCGGTCGCCGATAAGGTAAGTGCATAAGTTTTCGTCTGTTGCGTTCTCTGCGAATTGTGTTATAGGATAGAAACTCACGAGGCTTGCATAGATTAACACTTCTGAGCTTGTATGCTGTACATATTAACGCTGTCGGGCTTGCATACATATCGACACTTTCAGGCTTTTATACATGTGCATCGACGCCATCTAGCTTCTATACATTTATATTAATGCTGCTAGGCCTGCATATATTGAAACCGTCGCTGCGGTAAAGGACGATATTAGACAGCTGATATGCGCTCACGTTGCATCACGTCCTCGGCTACTCAGCGTATACGGAGGTTGGGTGTCCTCACCGCCGTTCTCGCAAACTAGCTTGGGTTTTTACTTTTTCCTTCACACAATAATCTTTACCTTTGTGATGCCTTCCAGAATGGACCGGTCTGGCAAGGCGACAACGGAATCGAAGTGATGAAGTCATCGCTCTGTATGAGGTGATGATGCTAAATGTGACAAGGGGCTATCATTGGCAGCTTGGAACTGAGTCTATTCAGCTAATAATTCACTATGGTCTCTCAAGGGGTCCATGGATTCCAGAGTTTTCTGTGTGACTCTTGGGAATCCAATCCCTATTTATGCTCATGAGGGCCTCATACATCCTTATACTATTCCATCTGATTCCATCCGTCCGGAGGCCCGTTAGGCCTACATGCATTATTGTTGGTAGTTTTGCATACAGGTAAGACACTCGTGATGGCTTCATATCCAACCAGTCCCCATAGTCCTCCACTTTGGGCGCATAGGTGAAGTCGGTTACTCCTTATGGCTTAGTTTGGGTCTTGGCAGTCTTGGCCGTGTGACACTAAATGTGAGTAAAAGAGCTAATAACTGGTCTATACTAATCCTCTCGCCTCGATGGCTTTCACGCTGCTTGGCTTATGCATCTTTAGAAGAGCTAGTTTAGGCATGCAACTTTGCTAGGATTAAAGACAATGTACATTTTCTAATTACACCTATATATCGTTGAATGCTCCAACAAGTACACCGAGGGCGTTCATAACATAACACTAGATAATTACTATGTTCAGAGAAAATAATGTAGATTTTATATGCCTTTACATATGTTACACTGAGTATAAGTATCTGAAAATTTGCTTCAGAAAAAATCGGTCATTGCAATCAACCAGTGCCTTAATGAACATTCATTCTTTCCGTTATCTTTGTTGCTATATCACCAAAATGTCTTGCCAAGCAAAAATGAATAGCATTTCAGACCAAGAATACCAAACCCTAGTTACTGACTTCAATGACACTGACGACATCACTTTGCTGGGTAATCGTTTGGATCAACTATTTGAGAAAGTTGTAGAGAGCCATCCAGACCACATCGCCCTAATTCACGACGAAATTGAGGTATCCTTTAAAGAACTCAATGGATCTGCAAACATTCTTGCCCGAAGCCTCGCAACCCGAGGTATACAATATGGCGATGTGGTCGGCCTCGCTGTGTCACGCTCTATCGATCTTGTTGTTGTGATGCTAGCTGTGCTCAAGCTAGGTGCCGCTTATGTTCCTATCGACTCAACATTCCCTACCGAACGTATCAATCAAATGGTTGAGGATGCTAGCCCTAAACTTATTCTCTTCAGCGGCAGTTTGTCTAAAGGCTTTTCCTGTTGGAAAGACCTGTGCTTGAGCGTTGGCGAGGCAAGGGACGGCTCAATCACCGATACGACCAACCTTGAAACTGAAATTCAAATCCAGGATCTGGCGTATGTGATCTATACATCTGGTTCTACTGGGCGCCCTAAGGGTGTCGAGATTAGCCACGGAGCTGCCGCCAACTTTCTAAGCTCGCTGCGGAAGTATGAACCAGGCTGTGACGAGCATGATCGATTGCTTGCTATCACGACCATTTCATTCGATATGTCAGCTCTAGAGCTGTTATTGCCACTTTTGTCTGGTTCCACGATGATCATCGCGAATACAAGTGCTGTCAAGAATCCGCGCGAGCTCATCAGCCTAATGAAGCGCCACCAAGTTACCATTTTGCAAGCCACACCTGCAACGTGGACAATGCTCCTAGAGTCTGGATGGGAAGGGGATCCGCGACTTTCCAAAATTATTTGCGGTGGCGAGCCGCTCTCTCGTCAACTTGCAGACCGCTTGCTCAGTTCTGCAGATTCGGTGTGGAATGTGTATGGACCCTGCGAGACGACCTATGGGAGTGTTGGAAGAGTCGGGGAGGGCGACATTGTTGTCGGAAACCCCGTTGCCAACGGTCGAATCTACGTCCTTGATGATAACATGTCGCCCGTGCCTATGGGTTGTGAGGGTGAAGTATATATTGGCGGTGGCAGCGTGTCCAATGGGTACCGCAATAAGCCTGAGCTCACCAACTCTCGGTTTCTTAACAATCCCTTTCATGGGGGTAAATTCTTTCGCACTGGTGACCTGGCTCGGTTTATAGGGCCGGGAAAGCTCCAAGTCATGGGCCGCATAGATGGAGTGGTCAAGATCCGTGGTCACCGCATTGACGTTGGTGATATCGAAGCAGTTCTTGTTGATCATCCCAATGTGGCTGAGGCGGTTGTTGTTAGTCGCGATGATCGCCTAGTCGCGTACTGCGTGCTTAAGATGCCCTTCCACGATGCGGCTTCACTTGAAAGTATTCTACGCCCTTGGGTCGCTGAGCGCCTCCCATTCTATATGATGCCAACATTTTTTGTGAAGATGGGTGCATTGCCACTGTCGCCGAACGAGAAGGTTAACCGCAAAGCTCTCCCTGATCCAATTGAGGCGATCCGGAGCCAAACCATGGTACAGCCTACCTCCGAATTAGAGCGACAAATACAGGCTATCTGGTCGGACATCCTTGGCCACGACCACATTGGTATAGAAGACAACTTCTTCGACATCGGCGGCGACTCTGTCCGCATCATACGCATGCAAACAGCGTTAGAGAAACAGCTGTGCCGACGTGTTCCAACGCCTAAATTGTTTGAGCACTACACGATCAAGGCATTGGCTGAATATCTGGTTAGTGCAGGCAGGGAAAACCACTCACAAAACCTTGACACGGTAGGTCATGGCCTCACTGCTAGCAATGAAAATATTGCTGTAATCTCTATGGCATGTCGATTACCTGGTGGTGTGGCAACGCCGGAAGATTTCTGGCAGCTGCTGCAAAGCGGTGGCGACGCTATCACTGATGTGCCTAAGGACCGCTGGGATGTCGATAAGATATATAACGCAGACCCCGATGTTGACGGTACGTCGTATTGCTGCCGAGGCGGCTTCCTCGACTCAATTTACTCATATGATGCGCCATTCTTTGGCATATCGCCGCGTGAGGCACAATCAATGGACCAGACTCAGCATTTGATGTTGGAGCTCGGTTGGGAAGTCTTTGAACGGGCCGGCTATATAAGGGATCAGCTGAAAGGTAGTTCGACAGGCGTTTTCCTCGGCGTAAGCAACAATGGAGCAACAAATAATACGCCACCAGATCTTAAGGGGCATTCTATTACGGGAAGCGCTAGTGCCACCTTGTCTGGCCGTATCTCCTATACCCTTGGTCTACAGGGACCATCTCTAACTGTTGATACCGCGTGTTCGTCTTCTTTAGTAGCTACACACCTAGCCTGCAACGCTTTGCGTCAAGGAGAGTGCAACATAGCCTTAGCTGGCGGTGTGAGCCTTCTACTCAATCCGGGTATACACATTGAATTTAGCAAGCTTCGTGGCCTTTCAGCGGATGGCCGCTGTAAGGCCTTCTCGGACGACACGGACGGCACAGGATTCAGCGAGGGTGCTGCTATTGTGGTCCTGAAGCGTCTGTCCGATGCCCAGCGCGATGGCGACGAAATCCATGCCGTGCTACGTGGTTCTGCAGTGATGCACGGAGGCTCCAGCTCTGGCTTAACGGCACCGAGCGGCCCCGGCCAGGTGAAACTCGTCCGCACTACCTTGGTTCGGGCCGCGATGGAGCCAGGCGATATCGATTATATCGAGGCTCATGGCACTGCCACCAAGCTGGGGGACCCTATCGAAGCTACCGCGCTAGCTGAAGTCTTTGGAACGGGGCGTTCTAACTCAGACCCTCTAAGACTCGGATCCGCCAAGTCTAACATTGGGCATACTCAAGCCGCCGCTGGCCTCGTCGGCTTGCTAAAGGTAGTGTTGTCTATGCAGAATAATTCTCTTCCTAAAACATTACATATAAGTCAGCCTACCACAGCAGTGGACTGGAAGAGCGCCAATATGGAGTTGGCCTTGGAAAATCAGCCATGGCTACCAAGTAATAACCGACTACGCCGAGCTGGTGTGAGCGCGTTTGGCATCGGTGGTACAAACGCCCACATCATCGTTGAAGAGCCTCCTGGACCTGCCATAGAAGATCCTGGCAGCGTCACGTCAACTACATTCCCGGCTGCCGTCCCCCTCGTACTCTCAGGCAGCAGTAACTCTGCCCTCAAGGCACAGGCCAAGAAACTTCTGCTGCACATTGAAAGCGGTATTGGGAAAAACGACCGTCTGATAGACGTGGTCTACTCGCTAGCCACATCTCGCACATACTTTCACCGGGGATTGGTTGTGACGGTAGAGAACAAGGCGCAGGCGCTGGAGAAGTTGGCGTCTGTCAGCTCGGGCATTATCGAGCCCCCTGGCGTGAACGAGATTGGCAAGGCAAGCTTGGGAATGCTCTTCACGGGACAGGGTAGCCAGCGGCCGGGAATGGGCAAGGATCTATATGCCGTCTATCCTGTTTTCCGGGATGCGTTAGATGAAATTGCTGCCAGGTTCACGGAGCTAGATTCACCTCTTCTCGATATTATGTGGGCTGAATCAGGAAGTGCGAGTGCTTCCTTACTAAGCCGCGCCGATTTTGCTCAGCCTGCTATGTTCGCTCTAGAGGTATCCCTCTGGAGATTATGGCAGAGTTGGGGCGTGAAGCCGGCTTTTCTACTTGGGCACAGCGTGGGAGAGCTGGCAGCAGCTCATGTTGCAGGAGTCCTAGACTTGCCTGACGCTTGCCGTCTTGTTATGATGCGCGGTCGATTGATGCAAGCCATTCCTTACCACGGGAAGATGGCATCAATAGAAGCAAATAGCGCCAAGGTCGCAGCAGCAATTATGGAGCTGGGGCACGCCGATAAGGTTGAAGTCGCGGGTTACAATACGCCCTATCAGACTGCTATATCTGGAGATGTCGAGGCGGTTGAGGCTACAATACTTCATTTCGCAGAACTAGGCCGCAAGACTAAGGTGCTCGATACTAGCCACGCTTTCCACTCATATCACATGAACGATATGCTGGATGACTTCAGGGCTGTAGCTCAAACTGTTCAATTTAGCCCACCGAAGATCCCTATTATCAGCAGCATGACCGGCAGACTGGCTAGGGTAGGTGAACTTGAACAAGCCGAGTATTGGGTTCAGCAGGCGCGCAATGCTGTTCGATTTCACGACGCCTTCCAAGAGCTTGTGAACCGAGGGGCGAACGTCTTTCTTGAAATTGGACCTAGCCCAATACTTTGCGGGTTGGGCGCAGCCTGCCTAGCCGATGCTTCTCAATTCACCACCGCTTCTTGGCTGCCCTCCCTAAAGCCAAATATGGATGAAACCACAGTTATTCAAAATAGCATCGCTGAGTTGCACATGCGACATGTGCCGATCGACTGGGCTGCATACTTTAAGCCTTTTGGTTGTCAGAGAGTGAAACTTCCAACTTATGCCTTCCAGCGGGAGACTTTTCTACCTGTCCAGAGGGCCAATTGGTTCGGTAGCGTTTCACGAAGTCCTGATGCTGGTCAGATGGTACAGGGCGTAGAGCAAATGATGTTCGAAGTGAACTGGCGTCGAGTTGACACGGACGAGGTTAAATCCCATGGTACATTGGGTCTTCTCTGCCCATCAGAGGAGACAGCATGGACGAAACAGGTACAGCAGGCCTTATCAAACACAGGAATCCGGTTAGTGCCTGTTATGAAGCTTCAGGAGGCTGAGGAGCTTGACGGTCTGCTCTCTCTGTGGGACTCTGGCGCCGACGTTGTTCGGATGGCACATGAAATCACCACAAAGGGATTGGATCAGTTACAAGAGGCCATCGGGACCGGATTCGCTATCCCAGTGGTGTGGATCACTCGTCATGCTGTGGGTGTTGCCGCCGGTGACCGATCAGTCGGTATCGGGGCTGCACCGCTATGGGGTCTGGTTCGCACGGCCCGAAGTGAGAATCCGGAGCTGCGTCTACGCACGATCGATCTAGATGAAGAGGCGGACCCTGCCACCTTCGGCTTAGCCTTGATGCTGAATGATCAGCCAGAAATCGCTGTTCGTGGGGAACAGCTACTTATACCACATATGGAGCGAGCTAGCTTGGTTGCGCCGCCACGAGTTGGTCAGGCATTGCTTCGAACCGGAGGTGCCGTGTTGGTTACGGGAGGCCTTGGTGATCTTGGAAGCCGTGTAGCCCGTAGACTGGTGAACTCCCATGGAGTCTGCGACTTGGTTCTAATATCGCGACGCGGCATGAAATCTCCCGGTGCTGAAGCATTGGTGGCCGAGCTTGCAAAGCTAGGTGCTAAAGCTACTATCCTTAGTAGCGACGTAGCAGACTTCGATAGTCTTAGGTCTATCATGCAAATATTTACAGCTGACCGACCCTTACGCGGCGTGGTCCACGCTGCTGGGGTAACTGACTCGGGGATTCTATCGTCCTTGACGCCCCAGAAGTGCGCTGCAACCTTCGCACCAAAGGTGGACGGCCTGTGGAACCTGCACCAACTGACTAAAGATATGGACTTGGATCTCTTTATGGTTTTCTCCTCTATCTCTGGTATAATGGGCCTGCCGGGGTTAGGAAACTACGCCGCTGCCAACTCCTTCGTTGATGGGCTCGCATACCTGCGTCGCGCCCAGGGTCTGCCAGCCACCTCGATAGCGTATGGTCCCTGGGACGGAGACGGCATGGCAACAACTCTTGTTTCGACTACCCGTACCCATCTCTCGCAGCTTGGACTGGGATTCCTCGCACCAGATGTCGGTGTGAAACTGTTCGAGCAAGCCATCCGCCGAGGGCGCGAGCTTACCGTAGCTGCTGTCCTCGATTTAGAGCGGCTCGGGGCTTACTATGAGGAACAAGGTAGAGTACCAGCCTTCTTACACTCACTGCTAGATCTCTCCAAGGTCAAGGAGCCCGCCAATTATGCCGTCAATTTACGCGATATGTTGATCGACGCTGCTCCTGAACAGCGCAGCAGCATCGCATTGCGCATGGTCCGAGAAACCATAGCTAAGGCCTTAGGATACACCCGAGTCGATGACGTGGATGCCAGCCGACCCTTGCGAGAATTGGGGATTGACTCCTTGACCGCAGTTCTGATCCGTAACCATCTAGCGACATCGACAGGACTGGCGCTACCACCCAACATTGTCCTCCTTCACCCCAATTTGAAGTCCTTGAGCGAGTTCCTACTATCCCTGATGCTATGTGATATTGGAAGTAGCTCATCCAGTGAGTCAGAGTCTGACAGTACAGAACCAAGTACTGCGACATCAATTACTTCTTATGTCAACATGGCGGCCATACGAAAGGGGCTTCTCGATCCCACATTCCAGTTCAGTAACGTAACCAAGCATCCCACTAGTTATTCCGGTACCCCCAAGACCGTTTTTGTGACAGGCGCAACAGGTTTTGTCGGCGCATTCATGGCACGCGAGTTCCTGAAGAGGGGGATAACTGTGTACTGCCTCGTGCGCGCTAGCAGCCTTGAAGAAGCGCACGAACGCATGATCGAGACGCTGAAACAATACAGCCTCTGGAAGCCCAAATACGAGCCACTACTTAACTTGGTAGCCGGCGATCTCGCTCAGCCCCTTTTCGGCCTCTGCGAGGTCGTGTTTGACGATCTAGCTAACAAAGTCGACGCTATTCTTCATTCAGGAGCTCTTGTTGATTGGATGCGCCCGTTCGAGGACTATATCGGTCCCAATATCCTCGGTACTCATGAAATCCTACGTCTCGCTTCCTATGGTCATGGCAAGGTCGTCCATTTTATCTCCACGATCTCCACATTGCCTATTCATGGAGGTTACGGCCTTACTGAACATGACGGAGAGTATGGATACGGTACCTCCAAATACCTAGCTGAAAGAATGATCATGGCGGCTCGTTTCCGCGGCGCTAAGGCGACCTCCTACCGCTTGCCCTTTGTCGCTGCCTCGGCCACTAACGGCCAGTTTCGACTCGATCGTGGCGATTTCCTGAATAATCTTATTAGTGGAAGTCTGGACTTGGGCGCCTTTCCTTCAATAAACGCCGACCTATCTACCGTGCTACCGGTTGATTATCTGTGCAGTACTATTGCTACCGTCATGATTCAGGACCAGGAGCGAGCTGGTGAGGACTACGACTTCGTCAACCCACAAGCGCCTACGTTTGACCAATTTTTCAAAGTTATGAGCACCGCTAGCGGTGACAAAGAGATTGTGTCCTTTAGTGAGTGGCATCGTCGAGCACTTGAGTATGCAACAGCCCATCCGAATAGTTCGCTGGCCCGCATCACCACTATCATCGATGGCTACACAGACGAAACCGCGGGTACATTGATGAGGGGAAGCCCTGTTGGCAAGCACGTCCTTGGGTTGGGCAGTTATCCCGCCCCATTGATGGATGAGGAATATATCCACAAGTATTTAAATTGCATTAAAGCTAGAAAGGAGGAAACTTGTACGTAATATTAGGGGTCAGACTGCCAAGGGGCTAGTAGCCCGGAATATCCTAGCGCCGAAAGAGCTAGTATCCTTGTTGTGATGACTTCCTGTGATTCATCTTGATTATTCTTGAAGTACACTTCTATTTTTTTCACAGTATCAAATCTGGAAATTCGTCGATTTGAGAAAGGCCGTCTTGCAAATTCCGGAAACGAACACCTTGAAAGTACTTTTCTCTATGGGCTAGAACCTTGTCCAGGGGGTTCGCGCACGCCTGGCTGATGGACAACAAGTAGTAGTCGGACAGGATCAACGTATTCTCATCTTTGGCGGTCTTGATCATTTCCGAAATGGAATGTAGCGAAATGTGTTTCGTCGGGGTATCAAGGTGGTAATTCTGTTTAATAAGCTTGGTCGTGTCGTTCCAGCAGCTGCGCTCTCCTGACATGAAGGTATAGGGCTCCCATGAGCCCGGTGGTGCCTCCACCAATGATGCTAACCCTCTAGCAACATCTCGTGCCCATGTAAAATCCACGGGCTCATTTCCTGTCCCTGGGATCACAATCTTCTCATCCACCCAGTTAATAGGATGAAATTCGCCGATGTCTTTGATGTGCCGATTCTTAGTCGGCACAAAATAGTCCGTTAACCAACCAATACAAACCAAGGTCCATTCAATATCCGTTTGGTTCCGGAGCAGCTCGCGAACAGGCTCGTGGGGGGCGTGGTAGAAACCAGGCTCATCCGGGTAGGCCTCGATATTGGCTGCAAACTCGGCGGGGATGAAGCGTTTACACTTTGGGCTCTCTTGGCATGCCAGTATGAGAGTTCTGTGTACATCGGTATAGGCCGAGGAAAAGTCAGAAATTGTCGATATCAGTACCTCACAGTCGGACAGTGGAGTTCTCAAAGATGATAGGGTATAATCAATGATAGCCTGAGTGATACCTCGGTCCTCGAGTTGAGGCTTATGATTGCGTGTCAAGATAACGAGCACATGGCCGGCCTTGACAAACTCTTCACAGATGTATTGAGTCAAGTCTCCGTAACCAGCGATTGCCACACGCATTGTGGAATGTGATAAGAATGGCGGTGTTGATGATAGGGGCACAAAATACGCAAAATTGAGATGAAATCAAGATACACCCACAGTAAAATTAATGGTTATAACAAGGGCTTCTATGTGAGGGGCTTGGGATGTGACTTCGAATTACGATAATTCTTCTAGGGTCCAGAACTTTAACTATTCCTCTCCAGAAGTGAAGTCGGCATTCGGTAGTGCTCTTACAGCTGTGTCTTGGAAGGAAGCAAGGGCTGGCGCGACTGAACTCCAACACCGAGATATCGAAAGCTCCCTACATTGGAGTCTAAGATTCCTGAGACTATTGGGGGCTAGTGTATTCCGTGTGACAATGGTTGTAGTCCCGAAAGGGCCAGATTAGGCATCCACGATAGACTGCGCTCTCAAAACTACCGTTTTCTCGTCGGGCAACAAGCGAAGAAGATCAACGCCGTCCGATAAATTAAACCAAACTCGATCAAATTATCCTCCCCTCCCAACGAAAAGCCTGTTCGAATTATTTCGCAGCGTTGTAGAGCAATGTGACTGACCTGCTGCTGTAGGGATACGTGGCCAGCATATACAAATGAAAGACTACTTGCAGTGAGCTGCATGATAGCTGACCAGAGCCAGACGCCGCCGCCGAATAGTACCGCCGAGCCCAC
The DNA here is from genome assembly GCA_022495195.1 of Xylaria digitata. Classification (NCBI taxonomy): domain Eukaryota; kingdom Fungi; phylum Ascomycota; class Sordariomycetes; order Xylariales; family Xylariaceae; genus Xylaria; species Xylaria digitata. The sequence continues at coordinate 32,201 of MU376956.1, read as the reverse complement.
GTTTGCATGGAACGGGGGGCAGCCCCAGTAAGTAATTGGCCCGGTTTCGTGCTGTAGCTCATTGCGCTCCCTAGTGGATAATCTCGGTGACCGGAAGTAACATAGAAAAACCTAGGAGACTTAGCCCAGCTACGATCAGCGATCTAACGTTAGTCGACTTATATCACGGCACCGATTCAGGTTTCATTCAGAGCCATACCCTGAGCGCTTTTTGAAGACTTCCATCTGCGCGCGAGCATCCCCCTTACACAATGGTTGTCGTCGCTGTTGCTGGAGGCACTGGCGGTGTTGGCCGCACCGTACTAGATGCCATTGCGACATCAGGCGAGCACCAAGCTATTGTGTTATCAAGAACAGTAAGCCTGCCGATGCCATCGCCCCAATACACCGGCGTTAAACTTAAAACTATCTAGGTTGCGGGCGCCACCGCAACCCGTAATTCGAAACATTTTGCTGTCGATTACCGCGATATCGAGCAGATAAAGCATGTTTTACAAGAGAACAATGTTGGAGTTGTTGTGTCGGGCTTGCTTCTAGCTGACGAGGGCGTTGCACAGTCACAGATCAACTTGATTAAAGCCGCTGCTCAATCAGGAACTGTGACTAAATTCATTCCTAGCGAATACTATATCGATTTCCATACCCCAATCCCGTAGGGCTTCTCTAATCATCCCCTCGTGTCTACCATGCTAAATTCGATTGCACCAGTGGTACTAACCTGTATACCAACTTTCAACTTGAGGCTGAGGCAGAACTCTCGCGCCACCCGCAGTTGACTTGGACGCTTATCAGAGCCGGAATCTTTCTTGACCATCTCACAATGCCATATAACCCCAAGACAACATATATCAACCCATTTTGGGTATTTATCGATATAGACTATGAACAATGTCTTTTTCCTAACGACGGGTCCCAACCACTTATCCTTACGCACTCAACGGACCTTGCGGCATACATCGAACATTTAATAGGCCTCCCAGCCGAGGATTGGCCGCGCGAATGCCTCGTTGCGTCAAACAAGCTACAAGTGAAAGATCTCATATCTCTTGCCAAAAAGGTTACAGGTAAGCAGTACAGTATCTGAGAAGACATATCCGGGTCCCTAATCTTGATATTGATAACAGGGAAAGATTTCAAAGTTACATATGTCTCAGTAGGAGCAATTCACGAAGGCCATATCACAACTCTGCCTTCCAACCAGGCAGTGTTCAACGATCCAGCTAGGAGTGAATTGTTTCGCGAAGTGGAACGCCAAGTCATGCTTTCGATGTTGAGCCATGCACATGACTTACCCGGGAAGAACCTTGCTGAGATTTTTCCTGATGTTGAAACGACGAACATTGAAGAATTTTTTAGAGCAGGCTGGGAACTCAAGCAGAGCACAACATCATAGTATTCGCCACTGGCTGTGGCTAGTAATCGGGCAGTGGGCAGATGACTTAGTTTCCAGACCACAGAACCACTATTCTCAGTGGGTTGGCAGAGATTGAATACCTCGATTGTTCTATCCCAAGCATGCGTGTTATACACAGTGGAGTTGAGGGATGATTGTTGTACAAGACCTCGGGTATTCGATTTAGCAACAATGATAATCTACGGTGCCAACTTCGGCTTTAGCTTAGAGTTTCTGTCGTGTGATGGTTTCTTAGATAAAACGTAACACCAGCGTGTAACGCGTTGAGAAACGCATGGCGTCTCTCACCTCCACGCATCTCTAGCTTTATGCAAGGGCTTTTGTGAGGGCTTGGGATGTCACTTCGAATTACAACAATTCGTCTAGTTCTAGAGATTCCTTTGACCATTCTTCAGGTCCCCGGAAATGGCCCTGGAATTCTAGGTCTATAATACCCAGAGAAGTCGGCGGTCGGCGACGATAGTTGCCGACACCTTACCCATTTCCGACACCCATACAGCTGGTATTGTCTTGGAAAGAAGCAGTGGCTGGAATTCCAACACCGAAACATCGAATATTTCCTATATCGGAGGCTAGGGGCAGTCACTAGATGTCTAACTTCCAAAGGTTTCGTTCTTGTATCTCAAAGGAAAATATAGTTTTGCTATGCCTTAGGTAATGAACTAATTTGTATAAATTATTGAAGAAACTCTATTCTAGCTATTCTATATTATGAATTCACTTATGCTACCGTATTTGCCTATTCAGATCTCAACAATCCCGTAGTTGTTTTTCCCATAAAGAAACCAAAGTGACATGATAAAGATAGCAATGAGAACAAATACCCCTGAGACATAATTCATTTGGCTAGGAATCGGTTCTGAATTGGCAGGGAAACAGTAGAAGATAAAGGCCACTACAGTCCATGCAAGCATTATGATATTTGCAAGAAGACCTAATTTGGGATACCAAAATGGCCCATGTTGAAAGTTATGCCTCCCTTGCCAGATAACCAGTATAGTAGGAATACTATAGCTCATATACTGGAGTAAAACGCCGGTTGCGATAAGTGAGTTGAAAGCTAGTTCAGAAGCAAGATAGAGACAACCGAATAAGGCTGTACCAACGGCGGAACCAACAAGAGACCAAATGGGGGTATAAAAAGGTGCTGGAAAGATCTTGCTAAAATGATGATGCAAAGGGAAGCCAGACTCTCGACTAATCGTCCAGGCAAGGCGAGACTGCCAAGTTTGGACAGCCCAAATGGAAGCAAAGACGAGAAAAAGAACAGGAACCCAAAGGCCAATAGCAGCAGCTTTACTTCCAGTAATACGATAGAAAATAGCAATGCCTGAGTAGTCGGTCGTGTCGATAGGGCCCAGATTGACAAGAATAGCCAAGACCATCAGAAGACCGCTACTATTTGCAACAACAATAGTCCAGATCAAAGCTTTTGGGATATTTGTGCTGGGGGAGGGGATTTCCTCTGCCAAATGCGTGGTAACATCTAGGCAAGAGAAACACCAGTTGGCTCCATTTAAGCCAATAATAAATGCCACGCCATCTGGCCACCCGGTAATATTAATAACTTTGAAAAAGTCTTCAGGGCTCGTACGAGTACTGGACATAGCGCATAGAGTGATGACAATGGCACCGACGGATGCGCAATTAATGAGTAGTAAGGCTTTTGAAAGCTTTGGCAGAACGTATTCAAAGCAGGCACCGAAACATGTTATAATATTGATAGCTTGAAACACCACGAAACCCATCCATCGGCGGTAGATGAAATCGGGACGAAGAAGCGTAACGATAGTAAAGGCATTGAGTGGTACAGAGAGGTTACCAGAGGAGCCGGTAGCAATGGCGCCGATCCAGCTGATCATGGCCGTGGTATAAGATAAGCCTCGTCGATATCTCTCTGGTGCGAGCTTATTAACCCATATATACTGACCACCTGGGTGAGGTATCGCGGATATCAGCTCAGCGAGGGTCGTCGCTGTAGCTAGCCCGACTCCTGCCATTAACAGGAAACCCCAGAAAACCTGAGGCGATCCACCCATGGGAATGGCTGTACTCAGAATGAGTGGGATACCAACGGCCGTGTTGGAGACTCCATATCCAATCCCGATGGCTGATAAGGTAGTGAATGGCTTTTGTGTCTGAATAGAGATATAGCCTTCTTGAACTGAACTGAGGCTGTGATTGTCGATTGTGCTAGTGTGTTGTTTTGGTGACGTACTGTCTAGGCTGGGGGCGCCTGACTGTGACTTTTCTTGAGTCATACTGATAACGATTGAGGCACTCGGAGAACCAGTATTAGAAAGACCGATTAAACTTGTCTAGAAGATGGGGGCGATTGAAACAGTCACGGAATCACTCACCGGGAAATAAATTTATTACAAGAGTATTAGGTATTATCTCTGCTATGGTAGATTGTGTGGGGTGAAGCGGTCATCGATTTCACATAGCCACCCTCGATCCAGCGCGCTACGCGTTCAGCGATTCTATCGCCATAATCCATTTCCAATATTTCCAAACCTGTTCCATGGTGCATTCAGAACCAGTCAGCCAGCCACCTTCTCTTCCCCGCTCTTGCTATATTACCGATGTCGGATTGTACAAGCGTCATTTGCCGCATGCGGCGCTCAGCCCATGCCAGACGCACTCTATGCTGTGACACCAATCTAGTCTCCAACGCTCCAAGTCTCGATCTTCAATATAGTAAACAGTCGATGTTTCGGGCTTCGAAATCTCGTTATCCACCCTTCGCTTCAGTATGAAATATGCTGAGTGCAACGGGTAAGGCAAGTCGGCCTTCGTGGTCCACGAAAGCCCCTGAAGGCCCTACTTTATATACAGGCCTAGTATTCTAGCATCGTATATGAGAGTTATTCGAATAGTCAAACAAATTTCGCACCTTAGTGGGTTATTCGTAATCTAGGTCAATTCCCCAAGCCCTCTATAATAGCTCTTGCCATAGCCAGCCACCATTTGCGCCATGCAGGTGTCCAAGCAGTATCTAAGATTGCGGAATTTGTCCGGACTCATCAGTCCGGTGATATGCAAGTTCGAGGTCATGGGTTGGACTTTTTCATGTTACTTGGATGTGGTCTTATAGACCTGCATGACGTTAACCACCATCAATCAATTAATCAACTCGGTTAGGTAGATGTCGGTGGAAAAATGATAGCTCATTATCTGCAAAGAGCTCGTATCGTATCATTCTAATATGATAGTTTTTCGATCTACTCACTCTCCCCGTCTAAGCTTACCCCTCAATATAGCTGAAGACGGTATTGGAACGTCTGGGACTATCACGGCGGGGACAAATATTCTCGCTTGTGAGGACCAGGTCTATAACTATATACATCACGTCAGTATTATACATCTACTGTAACTAATGCCCTGCCAGACCAAATGGTGTCAAACCACAGGAAGAAGCTAGGTATGTAGTCTTGCAGTAGAACATCTTTACTAATTGGTACCGAGGTGGTGACTGCCAGTGCTACCCACTATAGGTGTGTTTATTGGCGAACCAATGATAAAAAGAATCAAGGCCAGCTGTCTCGACTCGAAATGACAGGCCCTGAAGTAACTGCAGAGCCCCCTGAATGTAGTTAGCTCACACAACATGACGTGACATGACATGGCATGGCATGGTATCGATACTTTCAGTGACAGGAGTATAGAGATAACGGCTAATTCGACCGGGTTAATCGTAGCTATGAAGGCTTTATTATATTCCCATGACTACACTAGGTAGAGGATATAATTGTGGACTAAGTGATCCGGTCGGCGTCGTCGTTAGTAGAGACACTCATATACCAATAGCTTTCTATGGTATTCTAGAAATTCTCTCGCCTCATCGAGATTAGTGTCCTGTTCGCCAAAATGCAAGGATTTCCTCCTCCCATTGATCCATCTTATGTACCATCCGTCTCCATTGTGAAGATCCCCGCAACGGCGCCAACTGAAAACATTATCGCCATCCTTGAGCGAGATGGCGCTGTTATCTTGACCGATCTCATTTCGAGTCAAGATGTAGCCGCTGTAAACGACGAAGTCGAGCCCTACATTCAGAAGGCTAAGGCAGAAACTCACGCCGCATATAGTTTGATCCCCAAACAAACGATAGTGGTCCCTGGTGTTGTAGGGAAGTCGCCGACAATGGCCAGGATAGCTGAATTCGAAGTGATCGATCAACTGCGGACACTGATCTTGCAAAGAAAGTGTACCGCAACTTGGGAAGACCGGGTTGAAGAGTTCACTATTGGCCCCTTATTAAACAGCAGTTTGACATACCATATCAGCCACGGTGGTCCTCGCCAAAGGTTGCACAGGGACGATATGATCCACGGGGTTTATCATAGCGGTAAATACAGCCTCTCAAACGAAACGATGCTTGGCTTCATGATTGCCGGGTCTCGAACTACCCGCGAGAACGGAGCGACGATGGCTATTCCCGGTTCTCACAAATGGGACCACATTCGGGTACCTAAAACCGATGAAGTTTGCTTTGCGGGTAAGCCAAATTCCCTATCATGCTTTACGGGCCACGTAAATCTTGACATCATTTTACTCAGCGAACATGTCGGTTCTAATGAATATACGAATCTAGAGATGGAACCGGGCTCCGCATTTGTTTTTCTTGGTACTGTCTATCACGGGGCTGGGCATAATTCTGTACCTGAGCAGGTGCGCAAGCTTTACGGTCTATTTTTCATCCCGGGTACTCTACGTCCGGAGGAGAATCAGTTCTTAGCTATTCCCCGAAGTAAGGTGCTTGGAATGAGCGACAAAATGCTCTCACTTCTTGGATATAAGAAACCAGAAACCTGGCTTGGGATTGTCAATAATGGAGATCCAGCAGACAACCTCCCCGAGGTCCTCCATCAAGCTAATCTGTAGCTATGCTGTTGGCAATTTGCCTAGCCGCATTGTCACGCCTTCTAGAAAAGAAACTTATCTTGTAAATAGCAAATCTCACTGGTCTGATCGGTATAGGCCCTTTATATAACGATAAATGTTCTCATACCTGATACCTAGAATCTTGATACTTATCTCTAGCTAGGGCTATATTAACTAAATAGAAGTGACTAGTATAGCACATCCTAAGTCGAAGAACCACCGAACGTCGTCAAATACGCCTATATCTCACGTAGCATATGCCCTTTACCGGTGGCTTCAAGATAAATCTAGCACATGTAAATAGCGAGCTTAGTCTAAAGCTGAAATGCGTTCGACTCCATCAAGAATCCTTCATGAGATTTGTTACTTCTCAACATTTGACCCTAACTACGAATCGTGTTATCACGAACTAGCGCTCGACCACATATTACGGTGCACGAGGGAGCATCTCATCGTTTGTAATTCAATTTTCCCGGTTGTGAATGGCTTTGGCTACTCTGCTGTGGCTCTTAGCTATCAGCGATACAACGAACTCCTCTTTATCGTAGAGTGCCAGGGATCATCATCGGGCATCATCAAGCCACGTCGATTCGCATTCTCCAAACTATCTCTTCATCCACCCGAAGACCTATTGGTCGCTCGATCCCCAGCATTCGGCGCACATGTAACGTAACTTACCGTCTAGACGCACAGCTACAGTCGTTCGATATTTGGCGCCGCCACTACTACCAGGATGAACTGTGCCAGGGGCTGCATCTTGCCTACCGGAACGAAGTGGCATTACATATAGTTTTCATGCAGAATTAATAAGATCTTGCAGGATCGCCATTGCCTATTTCACTGAATTGCATCGGTGTGCTGCGCCCACTTGCTTTTGTCGACATTCTGCATATGCTTGATGGTGGGCGCTGGTTCTACTATATACATCTTATATCAAAAAATGCTTGATTACGTGGCGGCAATATCACCATTCCTCGAGTAAATCATGCCATGTAGCTACTATCTTACTAGACAGTTATTTTCAAGGGCTACATTTTACCTGCTAGGGTAAAGTGTTATCATATAGAGTGTTCGTACCGGAGAAATGAAACCCGTTGGGATCACTATCGCCGTCTCTTTCATTTTTATCAACGAGTTGTATATCCCTGTTAACAGCTCTTTAGTCCCGCCACGCACCTTGGATCAAGACATAATTCATGTTGTCATAGTACGGACTATGGGCCCTGACATAGCAACTCCGCAAGGGTGCACCTCCTCTTCGCCGGTGAGGGATGGTAGCCCTGAACGTAGAGAAAAGACGCTGGCAATTCTAGGATGTGGTGAGACTCACTTGACCGTGGCACTCACGCACCTCTAGGCCGTAGACTAACGTGCATTTCTACATAGGCGTTATGGGGACTGCGATCCTGCTCGGAGTCCTCTCTGCCCAAGCCTCTCACTCAAAGGCGAACGGAGTAAACTTACTACCCGATTACTTCAGGGCCTGTGTAAGACGTTCCGAATCGGCCGACAACATCCGTTCCAAGCTACCGCCTCAAGCACTTGAATCTACCGTGACTTTACACATGAACGACAATGTTGCTGCGGTTCGGGGAGCCGATATGGTTATATTGGCCTGCCAGCCGCACCTCTTCAAACCCATTCTCGAAGAACCCGGTATGGCTGCTGCTCTTCAAGGGAAGCTGATCATGTCAGTGCTCGCAGGCGTAACTTCAGAGGAAATCGAGAGCCATCTTGGGAATTATGGTGCATTCTCGGTGATCCGCGCCATGCCCAACATCGCCAGCGCCGTGCAAGCTTCCAGCACCGTCCTCGAGGCTCGCCTAACTCAACATCCGCAACCCCTGCCCAAACACTTCCTAGCTACGGCCCACGCCATTTTCTCGTGCGTGGGCACCGTATTCACCACGCAGCCCGACACATTCTCAATCTGCACTACACTCAATGGGTCTACCCCGGCCTTCTTCGCTATGGTCGTCGACGGCTTAGTAGATGGCGCCGTCGCGCTCGGGCTCTCCCGCCAGGAGGCAACGCAAATGGCCGCGGCAACGATGCGCGGAACCGCCGAGTTGATCATGAGCGGCAAGGCAACGCACGACCTGCGCTACGAAGTCGCCTGCCCCGGCGGCTCCACGATACAGGGCCTGCGGACGCTCGAAGAGGCGCGCACCCGAGCCGTCTGGATGGACGCCATGCGGGCATCAACATCAGAACAGAGCGGTCTGAGCGGGGGTTTGAAAGTGCAACGGGGGATGGCGTAACGATACGGAGAGCTTTGCTAGAAAAAGCAATAGGACGGGAACAGCATCTTCTAGGCGGTCCTCCTCTATATCAAGATTATAAATTGATGACTCAGGATATGATGCATGTAACAGGGACTGGACTGAGTGAGATTATTCGGCCCTATAATAGTCCGGAAGATCGCAAGTGAATAGGTGATCTCCGTACCAAAGAGACTCTCACACACATTTTTATCTTAGTCATCTCGCCTAGAGATCAGTGATGAAACAAGTTGCGTTATGACATAGATATAGACTAACGGCATGTTTCAGACTACGAGTTCATATATTACATGATTCCTAATCAGTCCCTGCGCGTGCCAATAGTGAGAAACCTGAATAACAGTCCCAGGCAATGTACTCAATCGCTTGCTGCTTTAAAGGCTCTGTGGATACAGGCCTTGAGCAATAGAGGTATCCGTTTTGCGCAGGTGCGCGTAACGCAGTGCTCAGCCAGCTTTTCTGCGCGCCACCCCTGTTCTCTAACTATTTAGTTAGAATGATTATAGTTCATGTTCAAGCTTAACATTTCAAGAAATTGTTCTGTAGTTCAAATCCCTTAGATTCAACATCTATAGTATACTTATACTATCTCATCTCAATACAAGTATAGATATACTCAGACGCTCGTATTTTGCTTTGCCGGTAGCTTGCACAGCTTGAGCCAATCCTTTTCTATACACCTTAATTAAAAGCACTCATAGCAATGCCGCCACAACCCTCTGAATTACCAGCGTCACCCAACCATGGCCGTGATGACAATAATGCTAAAAGCCCCGACTCTGCCTCTGGTCTGGCTGGCTTGGGAATTCCTAGAGATTCGGTCTCATTTTTCAGCGAACCGTACTCAGAATACTTGACAGCGTTTCAACAACCTCTTATCTACGATCTTCCTTCTGATATGCGACCCTTCTCATACCAGCAGCCTGTATACGACAATATGAGTCTAACCTCTTTCACCGGTTTAAATAAATACCCTTCGGAGCTTGACATCCCTGATCATTCTAGCACTAAAACATCAATATCTTCTCGACCACTCATGTCATACTCTGCATCTTTCACTTCCGACTGGGAAAAAGACTTCGCTAGTAGTAGCTATAGCAGCATTGGTAGTCAATACCAGAAGCGAAGCCCCGGAAGTAGTACGAAATCAGTTTTCGACAGGAGTCCGCACTTGGCTGCTTCCCCGGTAGTCCCTCCCAAAAGAGATCACGAAAGACAAGGGCGGAACATGAATGAGACTACAGCTGGTGTTGTTGTCAAGGGTTCCCGCCAGCATCAGCATCCAAGTCTGTCAGGATTAAACGCCACAAGTGTCCTGTCTAGACAAATAGAGAGCCAAACAACGCGTCTCCAAAGCCTGAAGTTTGATTCATCCCCCATGACCACTCGCCCAGTTATTGAGGACTCATGTGTCGCAGAAATTGAAGGAGGGCACTCAGGAGCGTTAGAAGGCGATGGGATTTCTGCCGCAGCGAGGGAGTTTGTCGAAACCAGAAAAGAGCAGATTATTGGGAAGATACTCCTAACAACAACTCAATGGCTTCGAGCCCAGTTCACACGGGCACATGCAGCTGTAATTAAAACTACAGCTGGTTGTTCCGAAAGTTCAGGCACTTCACCTAGTGCATTTTACTTACCCCTGGAAGATCTAATCCAGCAGCCAGGTGAAAGCGGAATGGGCGGTAAAAGAAAACGAGGCTATAAAAACGATGACGATGAAAACGACGACCAAGACAGCGACAGACCGGGGACCGAAGACAAGAGAGGAAAGGGGGAAGAAGCGTTGAGGTTTGCTTGTCCGTACTTCAAGTATAACCCAACGAAATATCAGACGTGGCAAATCTGTCCCGGCCCAGGGTGGCCGGATGTTCACCGAGTCAAGTAAGTCTTACCAACTACACCAAGATTCACCACGCTGAAACCGAGATATAGGGAACACTTGTATCGTAAGCATAGGCAAGCGAAGTTCAGGTGTGTGCGTTGCTGGACACCTTTTGAATCCGAGAAGGACCACATCAATCACCAAAGAGCCACCACGCCATGTGAATTGAGAGACAGGGAGCCAGTAGAAGGCTTTGACGCAGATCAAGAGAAGCAACTTAAATCGAGGAAAAAAAAGAACCACATTGTTTCCGAAGTTGATAGATGGAAAGCAGTCTTTCAAATCCTATTTCCACACGTTTCAGCGGACAAGATTCCATCCCCTTGTAAGCAACCCAGTCGAAAACTCTGACCTTCTCTCTGACTCGGCGAACAGTCTACGAGCATGGGCGACTTGCAGATCCAACGATGTGGGCCCACGAGACTCTAAATGAATGCGAGGTATACCTTCTTCGCGAGATACAACCACGGCTACGAGAGATTCTGGATTCAAATTTTGATAGAGAATTCCAAAGAATAGAGGAAAGCATAATAAACCGGGTTACCAAATCTACGAAGACACTTATAGAAAGCTTATTTCAGGAGTTTCGGGATTCACACCAACAAGGCACTGCCCCAACCATGATATCGGAACCTAGAGGATCACAGACCCACGCGAGCCCCAGCCCGTCGCGGGACCAATTCTCCCAGGCCGATTCCTTAGAATGGATGATTCATCAGGTAGATCAAAGCTTATTTTTTCCTGAACTTGGGGACGCCCTAGCAATACAGACAGGCCAGGACATCCGCCCACAGGGACGGTCGGATTCTGGGTACGAATCAAATAGCCAGGAGACCAACGAACAGGCCGTTGATGAAATAGAGAAACTACTTTTTCCTCCGATAAATTATTAATGAAATAATATCTAAGCGGCAAACTTTGCTCTTGCTCATCGCCTCACGAAGAAACCCGCGATGAGGTTAAACAGAGCCGACTAGTCTAATGACTTATTGACCATATAGCAACCCAAGAGCACTAATTGGCCGGAATTATAGGAGTTAAGAGAACGAGCCGCTTGGAGCCGGACCCCTCTAGCCCAGTCACACCAACTACGCCCGACACTTTCTCCGGTTCGGTGATGCGCGATTGAGCTGTCATGCACCTACTACTAGAACTGTCGCCCACCGCGACTGTGACACCTGATAGGACTGACGCACCTTGTAAAATAAGGAAATTGTATATAGCGAAAACATTAGTCTAGTTAATATTGGGTTCTTTGCGTAAGAATAAGTATTCCTGTACCTGGATTCTGACGTGAGTGTATAGTCAAAAGTCTTGATAAGTGCATGATACATGGTAATCATCAACGCTCAATCCTGCGAAAAAAAAAATATTTCAATTGAATAAACTATAGACTCGTAGAGTTTAGGAGTGAATAGTTAATAATATGTTAAGACATGCCGCATGGAGCATCTCCCCATCGTCCTTACTAAGTGCAACATCTTATCTTGTCGGAACACGAGATAAACCGGCAGCAGTGAGAATACGCTCATTTATTATACGCAACTATCGGTCTTTAGTTGTATCTAGAGCATTTATAGTTTACAGTCACTTGCATAAGTAAAGAAACTCTGAAACAAAGTCAATTCTAGTTCTCACGATGAGTGTCTATCTACATTAAGTTAGTATCTTATGAGAGAGAGCAGCTGGGGTAGTGCTACCGGGGCTATCTAGCTCACCCACTGGTACCTGAAATCCATACTGTATGCTATAGTCTACTAGACTACACTAGCAACGCTACTCATAATCATCAAGAAGCGGGGAGGGTCCTTTTCACCTCTTTTCACACTCATATCACTCACCACAATCTACCCAAGCTGTCTCTCATGTTCTCGAAATACCAAATCTGAAAAGTTCTCAAAAGTTCACAGCGTAATCGCCACTGCGTTATCAAAACCCCCACGAACGCACACGGGACTCCATCCTCACCGAAAAGCCATGGTCTACACAATCGTGGTCCACCTCCGCGCCAAGCCCGGCAAAGAGAATATCGCCAAGGTGCACGCGAAGCTCAACGAGGCGTCAGCCATCTACTCGAAGGACAAGGAGACCATCTCGTGGTTCGTCATGCAGAGCGTACACGACCCCCAGGACTTCACTATCGTGGAACGATACGAGAACGAGGGCAGCCAGAAATACCACCTCGAGAACCCGTATTGGAAAACCTTTGACCCATTTGTCATCCCGCTGCTCGAGAAACCCATGGACCTGAGGAGGTTCGAGGAACTGGCGCCCGTCGAAGGCGAAGAGACGCTGTTGAAGTAGGTATTCCCGGTGGCTTGGTGATTGGGACCGAAATGGAGAATCAGAAGGGCGAAAGCGTAGCGAAAGAAGGCAGGAGCCTACCTTATTAGAACTTCAATTGGAGAGATTTGACCTCCTTACACTGCATTTCTCAATCTTTCCCGGACCTTGACACGCCATATTGGTACGACTTTCGTATTGACGCAGACCAACCAATAAGCTCTCTGAAATCCTAACGGCTTCCCAGCCGTCTAGGGTGTGTGATAGGATTTTAAACCGAGGCGGTGCGCCCTGGTGTTACGGGGCCCCAAAGTATAGTAAGTCGATCAGATCTACTTCAGCTGGCCTGAAGAGGAGATCGGTAGGCTACGTTAGGCTCTGGTCTTAGGCCTGCTTTATGCGGAATATAGGGAGTCCTGCACTATGTATTAGTCACGTCGGTTATCACGGAATTGTTACTGTAGTGTACAACCTCTGCTTTCTCATCAAGCCGGCAGTGTTTCAGTGGCCCTTTGATAACCCCAAGCCAAACCTACCTATATGAGGCTAGTATACTTGGCAAGCGGCACAGCTTCGCCTGTCTTCCCGTTTCCAGTACCTTGTGGTGGCGGTTTGGTGCCTTAGTATACTAGCTAGCTTCGACATACGACGTCGAGGCCTAAGCTGAAAAGAATCGTTACGTTCTAGTGTACTCCTATTCACGTCACACGGCAGATGTCTGGTATCGCGTAGAGGTGATCGGGAATCGGAGATGAATGCCTATTGTACCTAGGCGTAGTTGGGGGCCGCATGTAATCTGTTCCTCTGATGCTCAAATGCCCTGGATCAGTCTACTTGGCGGGTTAAATTACAGTTGTAGATATGCCAAGATTCCTCGCTACGAATCAACTGCGGTTTTGAGCCGAGTCCTTGTTATTGTCAACAAGAAGCTTTATTTATGTAGTACCGTCCACGGGCCGTAGGGCTTACGCTAACCTTGGAAGGTAAATAGCTGCTCACCCAGAAATAGCATCAGTACAGTGCAGAGTTACAGTACATAGTAGTGTTGTGAAGTTCATCTCATCTTTTTCGTTACCCAATCGTGCTGGGAATACTATCTAAGGTTATTGATGTCGTCGTGGGGAGTTCCCTTCACCGGATTAGAGACGGCAGCAAGATGACAGAAGTCCCCTAGCTGAGTATGGACGGCATTGACTTGTTTGTTTAGGAGTCGGTGATAGTGAGGTGAAAGTTGACCGAACAAACCGGATGTGACATGCCACCCGTTCTCCTCCTAAGTAGTATTCGTCGCTCATACAGGCCTAGTCTTGTAGCACCCTGACAGAAGCCTAGGATGCGAAGGTCTTCTTCTGATGCCAAGATGCTTCATATTTAAAAAGGAGGATTGTCGCTATATGTAGAAGCACCATGTCATTAGTCTAGATCCCAAGGTCAGTGCCAAGGAGAGTGAAAGAATGGGGCACTGAAGATGAACTTTGGGTTGTCCATGCTGGACCCTACTTATCTTTATTGAAACTACCTACCCTATTTATCACATTCATTTTCATCTTTTTGTTGTCGCGATGTTCATGATGGCGCGACTAGGTGGCGATCGGCGCCCCTTTGCGCCCTCGCTATCCTTTTTAGCAAGCTGTCTTTTCGTTCTTTCATTATTCGGACAGACCTTTGGACGTTCTTTATGCAGTATCTTGGACCAGAGAAGTATGTTGAGTTCCGCGACAGTGTGGTAAGCCTGAGTTACTAACTTCTGAGTGCAGCCGCGATCGTTGATGACCGACTTTTCTTTTGCAGTGGAAACTATAGTTTTGACGATGATGGGCTTGCATGGCATACCACCTCATCTATTCACCGGATTTATTTAAACAAGACGATTGATGTGTCGGATCTTCTCAATACGGAATCACTTGGATCAACAACCTTGCCTAGTGAGAGTCTCCTAGGTGGAAAGTATCCAGGCCCCGGGGGATTTTCTGGCACCTTTTTTCTACGACCACACGATGCTGTACCCATATGCTGGTCTAATTGGGCCCGAGGCCAAGTAAGCAATTCCTAAAGTCATTTCCTTGTTGTTTTGGTAGCTTTTAGGATATAAGGCTCCCTTTCGAGCCGTAGTAATGTTTCGAGAAGCCCCCAGATAGTCCTAAAGTACTTACACATAACTAACCTCCAATATTGCAGCAAAAATGCGCTCTGGGCGTTCAATACAAGTGATAATAATTAGAAATTGGTACAAGTTGAGGGTGGCAGAATCTCATTTGGGGAAAACAGCGAGGGTGTTTTCGCGAGCGACCCACGAACAGGGACCTCTTTCTATACCGGGGGATGGGTAACGGCGTTCAACGGCACATCTAACGGCACCGTCAAGTTCCGATCGTCCAACTCCGATAGACCATCTTGGAGCTTTGAGCAGGCGCTTGGCGATAGCATGCAAGGTCCCAATATATTGAAGGGATCCATGGTTTATGTTCGGAAGGGTGCAGCAGGAGTCTTGATCGCGTTTGGTGGTTATCAAACTGCTTATGAAGGCGGCGAAATTCCCGACCGGCCCTGGGATCAACGTCCATTCAGCGAAATCTTCATTTATGACATCCAAACGAGTACGTGGTTCCACCAAGCCGCTACTGGCGCCCTTCTCGAGCTTCGTACCGAGTTCTGCGCCGCCGTTTCCGCCGCGCCCGACGATTCGAGCTTCCAAATCACTATTCATGGCGGCTGGGATCAGTTGAAAAGGCGCACTTTCAACGACGTTTACGTTCTAAGTATACCGTCATTTCGATGGATCAAAGTCGAAGATTCGGACAACCCCGATCTCGCGGGTATAGATCAACCGGGACGAAACCGTCACAAGTGTGATATGTGGAACGAAACATCAATGATTATCACCGGGGGAGAGATAACACTAGGGGAATGGTATAGCTCCTTACTCACCGAATCGTGTAACCCGGATTACCGGCCGATCAAAGTGTTGGACACTTCGACATATAAATGGCAGACAGAATTCAACCCCAGTTTGACTTACTCGGTACCAAAAGTGGTTACAGACGTAATCGGGGGGGAGTGAGTAATACCCTATATGAATTTCTTTTCAAATGGTCCGGGTTACTAACACTCTTAGCTCTTAGGGAGGCGCCAGTATATCGGAACCGGAACTTGGGTGGGATACAGAAGACTTAGCAAATATCTTCAGTCAGACAGTAGTCAGAGACACATATGTCCCCCCAGGAAGATTGAGTCGAACTAACCCCGCTGATCCGGCCCCTGACCCCGAGACCCCCTCCGGTCCCTCCGATTCCTCTGGTTCCCCCGATTCGACTGAAGCAAGCCCAACGACGACCAAAAGAGTAGTGGCATTACCACCGGTGCTATCGCATGAATAGTGGTTGGCGCTGCTGTGGTCTTTTCCGGCGTTTTTGCTGTGGTGTTTTTCTGTTATCGTAAGAGAAAGTATCAAGCGGCAGATCAAACTACACCCAGCATCTCCAGCGTCACAGACATCCCGTTGGTGAAGGAATGGCATAAGCCCGAGTTAGACAACACAACATCACAAAGATACGAGCTTGGTACTGAGAACTATGTCTACGAGATGCACGGACATGACATAGGGAGGCAGAGCCTGATAGCGCACAATCAGCAGAGGGGGGATTCGCCTCCTCACTCGGCAGCTCACTGAGGGTTAATAATTAATAAAAATCACTATAGTATCATCTGCTCCTCGTTCAAAACGCCCCGATTGATCTATTATGCCAAAGTTTCATGCGGGTCGGTGGTGGCGGCTAGCACATGATGACGGACTCATGAAATACCATACTGCGCAGATAGTAGCTCTTATGATGTAAAATATTCCGCCTCGCCACTTTGGGGCAGCAATGTGGTTAAAGCTTCTACTTCGTTAGATTTATTAATGGTTTACTCGAAAGCTTTATACTTGAGTGGACCTGTGGCCGCATTGAATGCGTTGGGGTAATGAAATATATAGAGTCCGACTTCATTTGCATGCTCTAGTGAGCGCAAATCCATGCGGCCATCTTTGCCTCTGGCCTAAAACGCTGTCCAGCCGCCGTGATAAATAGCGTTAGGGTTGGCACCTTGATGAACGAAGAGTTCAATAAGACAGTGGTCCTCAACCGCCACTGCGTAGTGTAAAGGAATAATTCATCACCCTTCGGGCGCCACTACAGTCTCAGTGTAGCCACGGGATAGATCCGTCACTTCGAACTCTCTATTAACAAGGCACCGCGGGATCAACTCCGCCGCTACCGAAACCCCAATTAATTCCCGAATTCTAATATTATCCTGTCTCCTTTTTCAAGGAGGTGCATAGGCGAACAGGAATGCCGTCTCGCAAGATCGAATGCGATATTAGCGTTTTTATGAGAGGAACTGGAACTTTCGGGCCTCATTGCTAGTAGAAGCTTAACAGTCTCCTTCTCTCCCCTCAAAATTGATGCAAATACATACATCCATGCTTCAGCTGCTTCAATTTTAAGGGCATGAGAGCCTTGCAAAGCCTGTATGATTTCCTGACGATGAGCCAGAGGAAAGGTCTGCTTGGAATCCAAAAATTCGTATACGTTTCGTAGTTCAGGCGGCAAAGGCATCGGAGGGTCATTTCGAAGGTTCCATAGAGGCTCGTCACGGCATCCCTGACGCACAGTTTGTTGAAGCTTATTTAGAAGCTCCACGGTTGTGGCATCCTCCCCTTTGAATCTCAATATGAGCCATCCCAAACAATATTCCGGCGCAATTAAAACAAAGCGACAGATATCTTCTTGCTTGACCGATACTACGATTTCTCTATGAGACTGTATTGATATCGCCGTTATGATATCGAGTTGTTCTATGAAGTAGGTATACGCACTGCTCAATGAATATTCCATAACCTGTAAACCACGATTGAATGACCCATCAAATCCTCCGTGTCGCAGCAAGAAGCCCATCGCTTCTAACGCATTATACCGGTTCGATGATGCAGCATTTACCAGTTCCCGGGTTATTTCAATTCGATACGTTTTTCGGCTCAGGAAAGACTGTGCAGCTTGAAATTTTCGGGATTCTAGCACGTGGATAAGGATCCTTTCGATACATCTCGGAGGTTGTGGATAAGGCAGTGCCAACCCGTTGAGAAACTCGTCAATACCCAACTCATCAACAAGTGGTAGGTAAATCGAGAACTGGTCAAAGTATCTAGCCAACACATATTTAATAGTATTGTGTACGATATTTTCCTCGTCCTTAGTATAATCCGGCACTATCCTTTTCACTATGCGTTGGTCTTCGCATAGTCCAAGTAAGGCGAATATCTTGTCGCGGGGATCCGACGCTTGCGATCGACGAAAATCGAGTAGAATTGATAAAATATCCCCATCCCGGGGTTTGCGTAACGCTCCGCCGAAGAATGTCGGCATGAGTTCAAAAACAGCTGCAACATGGTCGCTTAGGTCTGTCTCAAGAATTATCGGGGCCATGGCGAATATTTGTGCACGAACAGCAGCCGTACCGCAATATATCAATACCCGACGAGCATTTGCTACCTCCTGCAGGATCCAGACCCTACGAAACCAGGGTCGTTCTAGGAGTTCCTGGAGACCTTCTCGCTGAAAATCCTTTACAGTATGGCCGTATCGGAATTGGATTTCGCTCCGTACCTTTCCCCAGGCAACTTGCCACCTCTCATCATCAGATGCCCAGTGACTACCAGAGACGTTCTTTTGGAGGGCAAGATTCCATGAGGACCCTTGTTGACCCGGTCTGTTCGCCAAGGTAAACGATCACGCGCTCAGCACTACCGTATATGGTTTTCATCCGTTGGACCTGGTGCCCGCGCTCTAGGTCGTTGTCTTGGTTGATCGCGATAGCATCGATCCAGAGGTAGCGATCTTCCTGAATGTGACGTATACTTTTTAGTAAATGCCACAGATTAAGTGTGACCGCGAATCTTTTCTCCTGAAGTTTGATCTCGAGTGGCCGGAATGATGTGCCCCAGGTATACGATACAGCTTCGTAGGGAATAACATTCTCATCAAGTGTCGTATGTATGAGCTCACATTCGATGTCCTCATGTTCAAGCCCTTTAAGAAGCCGTACGAGACGAAAAGCAGAGGTCTTCAAGTCTAGTGGTTGATACACGAAGGTGTCCATGTTGTGATCTTTGTTAACTAGACTGACTAAAGATGCAACAGCATGTGCCTAGCAGTTTATTGTGAGATTTAACCGACTCAATAAAACTTGCGGGCTAGACGTACTAGTATACCAAATGGCAAGGCTGTAGAGTACTATATAAATACAAAGAATTGGGTTGTCCACTTAAGCCTCGAGACGCCTGTGACCCTAGAGGAGACAAGCAGAAATGGAAGATTTGATAGCTGTATCAATACTGATGAATAAAGTTCGCTTCTCTTGCATGAAGGCGTCCAATTAATACTACAAGTAGCGCGAGCCCAGGTTCGCTAGCAGTTGACGTAACTCAAAAGAAGGGGAGGACAACAAAAACTGAGGCGTAACCCAGGTAATATACATCGTTCAGCGTGACTCAGTTGTTATACGTGCCCGAGCCAGAGGCCAATTAAAAATTCCCACACATAAAGGTGACGCTAAGAACATCCAATGCAACGTAACCAAGGTAAGGCAGATTAATATGCAGTATAGACAATCTGCCTCGGTAAGTTCTGCCAAGCATGTTCACAAAAAGAGGGAAACATGCGTCCAGATTTTACACTTGTTTGAATGTGTGGGAGGGGACCCCTTTTTATAGAAAAAAGAAATCTATCCTATGGTAGTGCTGTTGGCCGCATTCCTTCGATTATGTAGAAATATTCCTGAGCGCATATGTAAATAGTCAGGTACAAGGCTCGTCCGGAAATCCCATTGCCCACATAGCGACTTAACCTAGGTAGATCGGTAGGTAGGGAAGTGAGTATGTAGGTAGACAGCTCCAAGACTATCTTCACCTATCATGACAATTATAACTCTTCCAAGCGGTCTATCATACCCATCAATTATTTTATAAACTAGAGGGTTTCATAATTATCAACAGGGCTAGCACTATATAAGGAACAATTTACAAGCCCATTATTTCGCGAATCAAGGAACTGCTAATCTATAAGTATTCTAACTATTTACACATGCGCCTACCCCTAACCGGAGAGATTTTCACGAGGGCACGCAACCAACACTATGTTCAAGTTAGTGAAAGATTCTAAATTTAATCATAATACCGAGCTATTCGAATCGGATCTTGCCCTCGTTCACATTAGGATATACATCAAAGCGCCTCTGCGAGTAGATAGGAATATTCTTCCTCGTCTCGTCGATCTTAGCCCCGTCCAGCTCCCAACTAACGATACTCTCAGTCTCCTCGGCCTCGACGACGACCTGCGCCATGGGGTCGACGATAAGACTATGGCCCCAAGCATGATATGAGGCGCCCATGTCGCGCGCAGGGCTGCACAGCGCCACGTAGAGCTGGTTATCCATGGCGCGGGCCTGGCCCTGCAGACGCCAGTGCAGCGGGCCTGTGGTGAGGTTGAATGCGCCTGGATAAATGAGCGCGAACGCACCCTGTCTTGCCGCGATCATAGCCAGCTCCGGGAACCGCACATCGTAGCAGATGGCCACCGCGATCCGCCCGTAACCCGGGAGGTCTACTAGCGTCAACTTATCCCCCGCCGTCAACACGTCGCTCTCCCGGAACGTGATCTTGCCCGGGATATCAATATCAAAGAGGTGCACCTTGCGGTGAGTAGCTAGCAGTGCGCCATCGGGCCCGAATATGAGCGACGTGTTATAGTATTTCCTCGCGTCTTCCGTCCCTTCGATTTCGGGGATGGAACCGCCGACTAGAAACACTTTCGCCTCGGCCGCTATGGATGATAGTGCGTGGAAAGATGGCGATTGCTCGCGTGAGGGCGGTGATGGGAGGAGGGCCTCGGCGTAGGAGGGGAAGTAGTCGCATCCGTAGGGCGAATTGAAGCACTCGGGCAACACGACGAGATTCGCGCCGGCTTGAGCGGCCTCGAGGACTTTGTCGCGTGCATGTGACAGATTCGCGGCTTTGTCGGCCCCGCTGGCGAGCTGGACGCAGGCCAGCTTGAGGGGCTTCTTGAGGACTGGCGACGGCGGGGTTGATGTCGCCATTGCATGAGCGAATGTCGGGTTAGCGAGGATCGGGCTGATATGTGCGAGTCGGCAGCCGAGACGCAGACGAGAAATTGAAGGACGAGATATAAAAGATTCAGTGAGTAGACTCAAGGTCTTGTTGGCGAAGCGTCTCATGGTAGATGCATCATGTTTACCAAGGGCGCAAGACTGGGAACGCCTTTCGGGTGGTTGCGAGATCGGGAATTGAAGCTATTGTGGGGGTTGATGGCTCCAGTGAATCTTTGGCGGGGTAAGCTTGATTACCGGGTAGGTTGGGGTAGCGAGGGGTAAGTAAGCTAAGCCAAGTGCCCAAAATACACTACTGTATACTCTGGGGTTCAGATCACCAACGGATAAAATAGAGTGCTTATTTCTTGAACGAAGCTGAGATGAAAGGAGTCCTCGCCAAGGGAGTATGACCTTGGATCTCTAAGTTTATAGTCGTAGTCATAGTCGCAAGCCAAAGGGTTGCCTAACCCGAATGACCATTATATACAGAAGTTACCCTATCCTGAACGGTAGTCCAATAACAACTATATTTCCCCCCTTTCAAAATAATAAGATCTATTTACCAGTCGCAGCTCCGTGCAAGCAACTCAGAAAGTTTCTCGAGGTACTTTTTATCGACCTCATCAAACCCATTAAGATCCGCACAGTCAATATCGATAATAGCCACAACTTTCCTCGCATCGCCCTCGCCCGCGATTATAGGAACCACGATCTCGCTTTTGCTGTCCCCGTCGCAGGCAATGTGGCCCGGGAACTTCTCGACGTCAGGGACCAGCTGTGTCGTCCGAGTCGAGGCCGCGGCCCCGCACACGCCTCTGCCGAAGGCGATGGTCTGGCACGCCACCTTGCCTTGGAACGGGCCGAGAATGAGCTGTGGTTTTGCCGTCTTTTGGGGATCTAACGTATAAAAGCCTATCGCGTGTTGATCAGCATCAAGTATGAAGTGATGTGAGGTGAAGTAATATCGGGTTGAGTGAGTACGGCGAATTGGCCCGGATAAAAACGTACCGGCCCAGTTCACTTGACTGCTCGGTGAGGGCAGAGACTTATACGCGTGCCATAGTAGCGAAGCGGTATTCGCCAGGTTGCTTCATGCTGTCAGCCGAGGGTTTCACTGTTACCGGATGCATGATATACGCACCAGACCTGGGTTGGATATTATAAGTATACGCATACAGTTGGAGACTCAGGATACAAGACAGCTTACCCAGTTCCTTTGGCCGTCGAAGAGGCCTTCGGTTTGCAAGAGTACTTGCTCATATGCCTCCTCTTTTGTTACGCCTTGAGCGAAATTCGAAGCGTCTGCGTGGACCTAAAGTACCAATATTGTAAGTTATGAGCTTGAGTCGGGTAGTGGCATGCTTACCATCTTTCAGACTTTTCTAAGCTGATAGTCTACTCAAGCTTGAAGATGCGTAAATCTTTTGGGTTCTGAACTTAATTCCAAGCAAATCAATTAATTAATTTCTTGCGAGTTCTTGACTAGCACAAAACACAATAGTCGTTTATCTGTAACTGATGACTCTGGAATGTCGCAGAAAATATATTAGTCAAGCACGCGATCGGCAGGGCACTAACACTAAAACTACCGAGATCCTGCTTACTGGATCTGTGAATCCACTCCAAAACTAGCGCCTCCAACTAGGTTGATGTTATAACAACTACCACCCAATATGCCCTTCCAAAAATTACATAGCTAGCTCAATTCTATCTACTTATACATGCTTCTCTATATATAGATTTATAGGTAGCGATATACCGTCATCTTCAAATAGCGCGCTCTTCGGATGTCCATGGCAAAGTCCAGGCCCTCGACCCATCACATCGAACAAATCGGAGCTCCGCTTGCGATCCATCACCGCATATAAAAGCGTATTGTGCCTGGATTGTAATTATATATTTTTAACGGTTTAAAATATGGGAGTGAAGTATTCTAGTTTACCCCAGCATTAAGAAGCGAGTCGCGTTCACGGTTTGCCGATGACTATTACACGGCGCCTTTCACTTCATCAAAGCTCACGATAGTAGACACGGCTTATCGCTTCTATCTTTTCTTCTCTATTGCCTGACATGTACATGTGAAAGCGTTTCTAATTCATATACCTCGATGCAGTATGCTTCATACCTTCTTAAATGATCCATCTAGCCTCTCTAATTAGCCTTATCCTTTGCGCCGGCGGCCTTCGAAGACAATACGCATAAACACGAGCTGTAGGTTCCCCACCAAGATCGAGCTCATTCACTCTCCCCGATTGAATCTCGTCCCTCAAGTTCATCTACCCGCTTCGCACCATACCGTGTCAACAACCCGACCATATTCTCAAACCGACGGTCTCTCTTATCCGCCTCTATCAGAAACAGAATCATTAGCTCCCGGTTTTCAGAATATAACCACTGATCACCATCGCTAGATGTACTTACCAGCTTTAGACAGCCCTCCAGAACCTTGATTAGCCGGTGAATCAATGAAATTCCGCAGCGCATCGAGCGGCGTCCTGGGTGTCCCTCCTGGCTTTCTAGTCACGGGGTTCACGTCGGCGCCAGCCTCAAGCAGCACCGTCGCGCTTTCGGTTAGACCACAGAGAGCAAGTTCATGCAAGAGCGTATTCCTATCAAACTCGCCGTGGTCACGCCTCTCGCGCAACAGCGGAACGACATAAGCGCGCAGCATCGACGCCATCTCTCCATCATGCGCACGTACCGCATTATCCTTTTCTTCGTCTGCTTCGGAGAGCGCCGCCCAGGCTAGATGTCCAAAGATGGGGAAATCGGCCACGTCGTCCCGCTTCGTGCCACTGCACGTTGCCACATCGTTGGCCGGGGCGCCGTTTTCCAGCAGCACTCGCGTCGCGGCGCAGAGATAGTGAGATGCGAGAACAAGGACGGGCGAGTACCCCTGGTGATCGCGGATATCGATGCGAGCGCCATGATTGAGTAACAGCTTCGTCATGCGGGTTTGGAAAGCTTCCTGGTCGCTAACCTCCCCTGAAAACTCGACGCCGTATCGCACACCCATGTACATCAAAGCCGTCCGCCCGTCGCTGTCGACGATATTCACGTCCGCGCCCGCTTCGAGCAACATCTCGACAAGATCGATTTTGCCGGCGTACACAGCTAGCATGAGCAGCGTGCTGGTTTTCCCAGAGCGCCATGCAGGGGCCAACGAGTCGATCTCGAATCCGTGTTGGCGGAGAACATGCAGTGTGCGTTTCAGCATGGTTCCTTGTGCTTCTAGAGTGCCTCTGACGTAAGGCGTGTAAAATCGGCTATTGGTGTGGTCGCTGATCCAGCAGAAATCGCCCGTGATAAGGTGATGAGGGACACCAATCCCATCTGTCTCAGCGCCTGAGATATCCGAGCTACTCTCGAGGAGGAGCTCGAGCATGTCGGCGTTCCAATTCTGCACGGCTAGATCAACTGCACTTGAGCCGGCTGAGGGACCAAGTATGAATTCCTCATGAGGGACGTCATTGGGCGTCTCCGGCCTAGCGTCTGGTTCGGTGGACACGAAAATAAATTGCCTGTCGCTGTCCCGAAGGAACGGGTCGGCTCCGTGACTTAGAAGGGCTCGCACCGCTTCAATACAGTCAAGGCGGACTGCCCAGTGAAGTGGACTGCCTGTAGGCAGCATGAATGGGTAGTGAAACATTTTCACACGTTGATCCGTTAGAACGTCGGTCGATGCGCCCTTCTCTATTAACCTTCTAGCTACCAGGTCGATATGATCCGGGTGGAAGGCGAACAACCAATGGAGACACGAGGGGCCCTTACGGTGAGGCCGGATTGACGGGTTCGCACCTAGGTCGAGGAGAAAAATAACCGTTTCAAAGGCACCGCACTCACATGCACGGTATAATGGGGTTTCGCCTACATTGTTGCGCATGTTCACACACTCACGCGTCATGATGCTCTTCAAGGCATTAATGGCCTCGGTATGATTGAAAGAAGCCAGGATATGCGGCAGCCCATCACCCCACCGATTCAACGGCTCACGAAGGGATTCCGATGAGAGGGGTATACTAGGTGGCGGGCTTAGGTGTTCCTGGAATATTTGAGGAGACATCTCTGAGTAATGCTGATTGAAGCCGCCTGACTCCTGAAACAGTTTCAACGCAGCGTCGAAGCGGAGACCATCCATTTTTCTGACTTCGTTGGAAAAGGCCAAGGCGCCGGTAGAGATCGACTCTAGCGACCAGTCTACGACTTTTGATTTAATATCATCGTTGAGCTCATAGCCCTGGAATTCATAGTAACGAAAAATGAGGGCGCGCGCTTGCTGTACGCCACCAATAGCAGCAGCGTGGAGGAGGCGAGCCCATGGCGCTGAAGCAGTTGGGTCGTCGGTTGGTCCGGGTCCGCCTTCCACCCACTTCAGAAAGACTACGAAGGCGGTCTCGGGGGATAAGCTTCCTTCGTCCTCGAGGAAGGCATACATTAGGGGGTGAACTAACTCGAGTTCTAAATCAGGTAACTCCCAGTTCCAATGTTCGTAGTCAGACGATAGAACCGAAGAGCCGGAAGAGCTCGCGGAAGATGCTTCATCTTCATCTTCATTTTCCGTTTCCACACCGGTATCGTGAATAGCCAATTGGGATAAGTCTGGAGAAAACTCGACATTGCTAAGGCAGTTATTTTAGTTCATCCTCAATCATATGTTTTCACTCTCACTTACTTTTCTTCATCATTCACTTCTTCGGATAGGAGAGGTAGTATCCATTGAGGACGGTATTGCGCATCGCTACACAGACACAACCCCAGTAATTTCGCATAAATATTTTCATATTTTTGTGTCATATCCTCTTGGTTCTTAATGTTAGTCAGTGCCGTATCCAGCACTCCTTCCTCCTCGCCACCAGGCGGCGAAGTAGTAAACCCACATATAAGCGCCAGAGTGACTAGTCCAAACGAATAGGCATCGAGTCTATCAAGGAGGAGAGGGTCGAGCTCTTCGCCCCCCTCATAATGTCTTCGAAGTTCGGGCGCACGCCAACCAACTGTGCCTCGGCCGGCAAGCTCGCCACCTTTACTCAAGTCCGCACCGCTTCCAAAATCAGAAAGTTTCGCAATCCAGCGGGCTCCTCGCTTGAATACTAATATGTTCTCAGGTTTGAGATCTCCGTGAATGAGTCCAATCTCGTGGATCACATCCAGAGCAGCCGCAATGTCATTGATAAGGTTAGATTTTGTTTGCAATGAGAGAGCCTCCTTAGACGATAGTATTGCCTCAAGATCATCGTCTGCCAGTTCGAGTGCTATGAAGGGTGGCCGATGCCAATTGTTATTGTCTATCCCCCATCCGATAACCCAAACGATGTTTTCATGGCGACGGAGTTTAGGATGCCTCAAGGCCGCGACTTCGATGAGAAAATCGCGGACCTGCCTGCGCACGGCCGACTCTGACAGGTTCAGCCGCGATTTTGCATCAAGGATGAACTTGGGCGTTTTAAGAGCGACTGTGCGGAGGCCGCCCTCCGGGTCATTGAAGAACCCAATGCTGCCTTCGCGCACGACGAATTGGGCTCCAGATCCGATGTGAGTCAATGGCGGGACCGTGAAGCATGGACCCCGTATCCAGAGTTTATTGATAAGGACGGCAAGTTCAGCTATTGGGAGCTGGGAACAGCTAGAGTCCTCATCTTCGGGGTTGGGTAGAGTCAGGCTCCGAAATTTAGAATGATGTGCCGAGATGTCACTAATGTATGCCGCGAAAGAGAGCCCGATACCTGCGCTGGACAAAATTGAACTCATCGTCCGTTGAAAATCTGACAATAGGCCTGATCGGAATGTCGCGCAATGAATTTAGTGTTATCTTGAATATTGTAAAAGATAAACTCAAGGTAAGTAGTAGATATCCCGATCCTTCATACGCCGACAACATCCTTCTTGTCTTTCTATCGCTTCCAGGGGGTGTGTGGCTGAAGCACTTCCGCAGATCTTTGGGGGCCGAATGATGTGACCCCTCATGCTAGGAGTCAGCTGGCCCAAAGAGACGGCCTAGTGGTGGCTAAGCACATATAGCCTACAACAAGTTAATAAATACCAGATGGAATCTCAGCTCAGTGAATTTGGGAGCGGAGAGTCACCGTGTCTCATTGACTAGAGACGCTGCAATCACTCAAGATGGCCGAACTCGCTATTGGAATCGCAGGATTGGCCATTGGCATCCCCGGCTTAATCCAAGTGACTCTTTCGCTTGGCGATGCTATCCGAAGGAGACTTGTGCATTATGAAGACGACTTCAAAAGGCTACTCGACATTGTGATAAGGATCAATAAATCCCAGACCCAGGATATGCTTCTGTACTTCTTCACCGAAGACGAGGCGGTCCCAACGGAACTACAGGATGAGTTGATTGAAATGTTCCAAGCCTTGCGCGACATTTTCGAGAAACTCTTGATGATGTTCCCCGATTCAGGGCCTTTAGGAAACTCAGGAAATAAGACAAAGATCACTCCGGCCTTAAAAGTCAAGGCGGAAGAAAAAGTCAAGGCGCTCGAAGAGTGGAATGACCGCTTCTTTAAGCGCGCTTTGGTCTTCGTCATGTTTGGCAGACGCAAGCTCCCCAAAACCACAGACGAGAACGAGAATTCGGAGGACGAGTACGGTGTCGTCGCCTTGAAAAAGGTCGAGCGGTTAAGAGACACGATCCACGAATCGCTTGAAGGCGCGAAGAAGGGCACCCGGCTATTGCTTGATCAGCCCGAGACAGCGGATGACAGGACGCCACTCCCCAATTCTGCCTTGCAGCTAAGCACGCGGAATGATACGAAGCAGACCTTTCTCGTTGAGTACCGTACGTATAGCGACGATGCTCGCGAATGGGAGATCAAAAACCACCGTCGAGTCGTTCGAGAAATAGCAGTCATCTTGCACCATGCCGACACGCGGCTCATGGGCATCCTCCACTGCGATGGTTTTCTCTGGGACTCGTTATCCAACCGGTTCGAACTCAAGTTCCCGTTCCCGGAGGGCCTATCCAAGCCGAGAACGCTGCTCGACTTGCTTCAGGATCCCGAGAACAGGCGGTCCGGTGTCAAGCACCCGCTCAACCAACGCGTGTCTCTCGCCAAGCGCATCGTGAAGGCCGTCTTCGTTCTGCATGCGGCAGGCTTCGTGCACAAGCAAATCCGTCCCGACAACGTCGTCATATTCGAGCGCGTATCTACGCACAACCCCACCGGAACACAGGGCGCCGCGGAACGAACCAAGTACCCGTATGCACTCGGCGAGCCATTCCTCGTAGGCTTCGACAGCGTCCGCAAGGTGGACGCGGCGTCCCTGATGCTGCCGGTAGAGGATTGGAAGAAGAGCATCTATCTCAGCCCAGAGAGACACCGACTCCAGCAAGGCGATGAGTTCCAGATGCACCACGACATCTTCAGCCTCGGGGTCCTCCTTCTCGAGATGGCGTTCTGGGCTTCGTTTCAGGACAAGGGATCTCAGCTGGGCAAGCGCGTCTGGAAGGATGGGTCAGCTTTGCGCTCCCCCGGAGAACTGAAAAGTATATACCTTTCTTTAGCCTCCGGGGCGGTACCGCGGCTCATGGGCCAGAAGTACGCCGATGTCGTCTCGGCGTGCCTGACGGGCCTGCAATCGGAAGGTCGCAGTGCCAAGGACCTTGAAGACGGTGATGGCATTGTGGTTGGCACGAAGTATGTTACGGCTATTATCAAGAAGCTGGAAGAGATTTCGATATAGGTTACGAAATTCTATTATCAATGTGATAAACTGGTAAATGTGATAGCGATTAGAGAGTGTAAGCAGTAGATAGACGCTACCTTGGTTCAAAGAAACTACCTATTCACAAGATAGATTACTACCGAAGGCTCCCGGTATGGAGTATGGCGGTCCGTAGATTAGACGGCAAGCCAATACTAAAACCAAAGTATACATAGACCATGGCCGAGTTTGGTCATTACCTCGAGGGAGTATGGCTTCTGGTACCTATCAATATTGATGGCACAACGAGCTCTCTGGTGTTAGTTGCTGGGTCTATGACAATGGGCCCCAAAAATTATGAGGAGCGAAACTAGACGAACTATGGGAGTAAGATAGGGGCGAGTAGATAACGCGGTGACAGGAATCACAAGCACGATAACATTACCGTGCCATTTGACGGCTCCCGCGTGTAGCGCTCTTATGCGCCCCTGGAAATTATAAATATATTGGTGACTTGGGTTGTAGGCGGGAAACACGGCTACGGTACGGTGATGGTTGCTTGATAAACGACCATAGAAGAAACTACAGGGTTTCCATGTCCCCTATTCCCAGTCTTGGGAGCAGAAGAGGGAGATGGTAGGGGGTTAGGAAGATAGTTACTCGCAGAGCCTCATGATACAGGTCATGTGGTTGCATTTTAGGCATTGTTTCAGCACAGCGTTATCGGGAGCTGTTGTGAAATGGAGTGGATGTTGATGTTGCAGTATAGAAGACATGGAGATGATCGATTGACAAGGTAACGTCCATCATACCTCCCATAGAACCCTATATTGATGTTGTACTTATGAAACAGGGTGATTGGGCACGTTAAGCAATACTTGCCTGTGGCCTTCGCACCTTTCGATTTAGTAAAGACGTTGAGGTTAGTGCCATCGAGTTCTCGTTCCTAAAGATAACTCACTTACCGTATGTACTTCTCACACTTCAATCCGTACCTACAGCATGCACATAATCATTGCGTATCACATATACGAGGTATGAATCCGTGGGAATATACGCGGGATTCCTAGTAGAGAGTCATACATAATAAATCAATGCGCTTTGGCCCGGCCGAAACACCAAAGATGGATGGCTAACCCGCTACCTATCTAACATAGGTAGTTTTTCTTTTGTTCTTGTTGGTGGCTAGCCTGGCATTATAGAGTCTGCCAAGTCACCACAAGCACAAGCAATTGAGCTGCACCGAGACGGCGAGGAACTGTCATATTTGTCCTCGCATCTCCTTCTCACGGCTCCTGATCGTACCGGGTAAAGGGCCTCCCTTACTTGAGCGGCGCCCGGCAGAAGTTCTCTTGCTTGGGGCTAAAAATGCAGTGAAACGGGGTTTAATCGCAAGCTGAAGATTTGAGCAGCGCTTAACACAAGCAAAACAATTCAAACAATTTCTACCTATGATATTAAATAAAACATCAACCAAACTACTAACAATTGATCAAAGTAATTCCGATAAAAAGGGAATACTTATTTGACTCATTAACAAATTTAATATTATATTTTAGCTTAACTTCGTCGAATTACATTGTTTGCTAAGCTCGAATTGTTTTGCTTGTGTTGAACGCTGGATTTGAGACATGATTATTTCCCCATGTATGTCATCAAAAGATAGTAAAATACATACTGGTTAGACCGGCCGGCGGTGTAAACGCAGGGCGGACAGTATAGTCCCACAGCTCTATTCCCGGAGGCGGTGTATATGTAGGTATATGCCAACCCACGCTGCAGCATAAAACCAACGAAAGCTTCAACTTCAACTTCAGCTTTCTCCAAGGAACCACTTATTTCCCCGCATGCTCGACGGGTCTAATATCATCCACTAATAGTAAAAATGGTGAAAGATCGCGTGACCCCCATGCATGGGCTTTCTTAGATCTCTGTGCGTTTACACTGCACTACCATACATTTACGCTACAATACATACAAGTACATAGTAGTGTATGCGGCACAGTCATGTCTAGTTAGCGAGTCAAATCTCCGATCTTGGGCCAACCCCCCACCCCTTGTCCAGTGCCCTGGATCCCTAATTGAAGCCCAAATACATACAAGGGTCACGCCAAGCTATCAGTTATTGTCGTGTTATAAGAACACGGCTTTCCTGAACGGTTCAAGGCTCCTGCTGTAATCGTTCGGGGGGGCAGTATTAGCGGCTAAATTCTTTAGCTGGCATTGGGCTTCGTTTCACTGAGTCTCACTTATTGACTCAAGCAACCACTGGATAAACGGTTGGCAGCTAGCAGAGTGCGTTTGCTTTTAAAACACAGTCCCTAGACGCATGAACATGCATAGTTCGGCGGCCCGTGTGTACAGACACGCTACTTTGTTCCAGAAAGAAGAAATATTGAGCCCATACTGAACAACTCACCAAATCGGCGGACCCGGTCCTCGTATTTGTGGGGGTGCCCGTTGAAATCATGGTATTCGGGTTTACCGGGACGGTATATGATGCAAGGCGTTGCATTTAATAATCCGCGGCGGAACCCGGTAATATACCCTAGTTCGATACTCTAAATATCTGCCGGTATCGGAAACGCTGTAACACCCTCCTCAAGTCTCGGTGCGACAGGCGGCGCTGTCTCGAGGCGCTCTACGCGACTTCATAATAGTTCTCTAAGATATTGCGTTTCACAAGCAGTTATAAAAGACAATAGCCCATTGGAGTGAAAAGTGATTCTCACACCACCGGAAATAAGTCGGCGGTCTGGCGTCCAGCCTCCAATAAGATGTGCCGATATTAGGCAAGGACTCGAGAGCGTTGGCGAATGGCCGACCAGATCGCCTGAGACAAACATGAAGCAGTCGCCCAATCAACGGTGCAGTCGCCGACGCACTTCTCTAGAGCAAGGGTAGATAGTTGCTTACGGGCCGCCGCACTTGGCAAACCGTGGCCGTCTACGCTCGATTTTGGTACTCATTTACTCGGTTGGTGGGGTTGAGGTGATCGCCTGGGTCCTGGGCACAGGACTCGGCATTGCTTGTACTCTCTTACGGTTAACGTATAGTGTAACGCGGCCATACCACAGGTGAAGCAAGTCTTTATCTTGAGCATCTCGATCCTTTGTGAGAGGGTGACGTTGAGGTTTGGGGATTCGGGCAACTCGTGACCGGCCGAGTCATCCTCGTTCTCACTCTCGACGTAAAAGTTAAGCACATCGTCCCTGAACTAACGGCAGTGAAGGGGGCCAATGCATGACGCCCGTGTAAATATTACTAGTGTAGTAATAGGTACACTACACTATGAACGCAGTAGTATGGGCTACAGGGGTTAATCGATACTAGACATCATCATGAGGGATTCCCAGGGTCCGGCCTACTCGAAGGATCCAAAGCCTAACAAAAGGCAAATATGATACTTGGTACACTAAATCGTAAGAATGGATGTAATTGGCACCATTTATTCTCCTCTCGATCGAAAATGTTGGCCGCTAATGCATTCGTCATGCAGGACAACACCCCCCCAGGTGCCCGAGTGACAAATTAGAAGAAAGTGGGTTCTACACTAACGCATCTCCCACTTGATTTTGGCCACCCTATTGGATTGGCCACCCCGAAATACATACAAAAAACGTCCGTGCGCTTTTAAATAACTCTACCA